>JARBDR010000915.1:539552-758879 GCA_029721355.1 Tegillarca granosa | reverse complement strand
TGTAACTTTTATTATGTTAACTTTAATTCCGGAGAAAAATGCGTTGGCACCTTTTCGACAGAAATTGGTATCGGAAAAACCCTGGGCTTTTGATATAGATTTTTTTAAATCTACACTTTAGAGCCAGACATAGAGGAAGTCGGGTGAGAGAAAATTCGATTTAAAAGCTGTTATACAGGAACACTCTTTATATTTACTATAAAGTAGAAGATAGGAATTAAAAAAAAACAGTGCTGTTTTAAATTCGACACAAATATCAATTCTAATATCCTTGTTAAACTAGTTCTTTTTTTAAGAAAAATTTCTGATACATGTATTTGTTGATATAAAATTTACTAACCATCTTATCCATTAACTTACTATTACAAATATTAGTTTAGACCTGTACTCTAGATTGTATGTTGGGTTTTGGAATTGTAAGATGGTCACAGGTTTTGAAAATAATATTTAATTTCTTATAAGCTTCTTCCTTCTACCAGGACTTTTTACAAGCTTCTTGTCTACCCTTCTGAGTGCCAAGTGTTTGCCAGTTTTCAACGTTTTTGCTTTGTTTTAGATAGTAATTAAGAGATAGACTGGTATGCTGTATATGAATTGCTTGGAATGTATTATATAAAAACACTAAAATGTCGAAAGTATGTAGTTAACAAGTAGGAAATTGCGTCATCTATCTGAATAACTTACGCTTATCTAAACATAATCAAGGTTTATTGTTTAATAAAATATTTGGTTTTTAAATGTTAAAAGGTATGTGAGAACGCGGTTGAACACTTAATTTATAAAACATTTTCGATAAACAAAATATGAAATCTGATCCATGCACTTGCCCATTAGATAATCGAAACGTCTAAGGGTTATGGAAAGGTGTATTGCATATCACACACACAGTGTGTGTGTGTGTGTGTGTGTGTGTGTGAATAAAATACTTTTGGTAAGCTAGGTTATGGTATTAACCCGAACGAATACCAGTTTTTATGTGTTTTGATAACCTTCTTTTTCATAAAAGAGTACATTTGGTAAAAATCTATGCACCTAATGGGAACTAACCTTAGTTGGCAACCAGTTTTAAGACTTTCGTTAAACAGTTATGAGAATATTAAACTTAAGTATTATTTTGCCATGTTAGCTAAAGGCATGGTGTGTCCGTGTGTGCGTCTTACTCACTTTTTGGTCAAACTTCACATGAAGGGTTATGAGGGCGCTTTTTAAATTTTTACTTTTGGTTGTTGTAGCTGTACATTTGAAAAAAAAAACTTTTTAAAAAGTGCTATACAAAAACCGAATTGATTATTAGCTACTCTAGAGTCTTAGGTATATAGTTTGTACAAATCGTGAAATTCGGCTATGAAATAAGTTACACGTTTTTGCGTTTAACATTGAAAATATCTTATTGTTATAAATTGGCTATTTCAACAAATATTGATATGTGGTTTAAAGTTTTGTTATCATTTTGAAATGACCTTCAAAGATCAAGGTCATGAAGTAGTTTGTGATTTTTTGCAGTTTTAAGCTATTTCCTTGAAAACTAAGCAGGGTAGTTTAAAGCAATACATTGCAGAAATGGCCAGAATAATGAAATCTAACAACTTACCAAATTTCGTTACAATATAATACTTCATGCAGGAGTTATTGCCCCTAAATTATTGTTTGCTTGAAAAAAAAATTGAATTAGCTTGAAACTATTAACGTTTTGTATAGGCACTGTATATTAGAACATTGTAGATATGAAATGACAATCATTTTGATGTATGGTTTAAGATCGAAGGTCAAGGTACATAGCCCCATAAGTGTAGTTGAAATGGTTGATAATTTGGAAATTATTTATTGTACTATAGTAACAATATGCAGATTAGCTTCTTACGATGAAATGAGGCTAGATAATTTTGATTGTGGCAGTTCTAACCTTGAGAACACATCGAAAAGTTTCTGTAATAATATAGTGTCTAATGCACTTTGTAGTCAATTTTGGAAATATCATCAGGTGAGCGTTAAGGCCCGTGGCCCTCTTGTTACAATTCTGTGGATACGTGAACTAATAAGAATTGTCTCTGGATAAAAAGAAGTCGAGGTAATGGTGTTTTACGTCTAAACAAATTCTTTCACTTACTTCGGGCAGTTATTTTCTAGAAAGAGAGGGGAATCTGGAGGACCGGAAAATATTTACTGATATTTTCTTACACGAAGATCTACATCGATTAGAATTTGAACCTAGGTGACAGCTGGCTCTTACCGGTAAGCATGCGCGTAATCCATTCTGGCATTGAGGTGCTCAATATATGCCCACGGAATCACAATCTTCATGGTCGTTGATAAGGTTTTATCAGAGGTTCTACGACTGGACTGCGGCGAGAAACATATTTTTTTCTCTTCCCAAGAATAAAGAAAGACAAATAGGATGACAGTTATCTTTTTTATTGACTAAAGGTCTCTTTATTTGGGGAGTACTGTACTCTCAGTTGCTAACGTCGTTGAAGCCGTAATGTCCATCGACCCAATAGGCATAAATGCTCGGGACATACCTAAGCTCTTAATGCACATATCGCAAAGGTATATTATCCAAAAGAAATTGTAGTATTTTTACTGAAAGTTAAATTCGGTATATATTATATTAATATTATTCAGCTCGTTGATTTGAATAAATATGTGGTCTCATATCGACAATACCTATTTTTAAACGTTGGCTATCAAAAAATATAACCGTAGTTTAAATTTGAACATTATTGATACCCTTTAGTGATATTGGATTGCAAAGTACGAGCTTTATAACAATTTATGCCAACACCCGACCATATAATTTCTATAAAGAGACATTTTCATTATCAATACACAAATTCAATAAGATAATATAATGCAGAATCATGAGAAAATACACACACATTGAAATGAAAATCATTTTGATATATGGTTTTAGATCGTAGGTCAAGGTCATAGCTCCATAAGTTTAGTGAAATGGTTGATAATTTGGAAATTATTTATTGTACTATAGTAACAATATGCAGATTAGCTTATGAACAAAATGAGGCTAGATAATTTTGATTGTGGCAGTACTAACCTTGAGAACACATCGAAAGTTTCTTTAATTAATATAGTGTTTAATGCACTTGGAAATATCATCAGGTGAGCGTTAAGGCCCGTGGCACACATTTACTTTGAAGATGGTTTTAGTTAGGTAAAAATGTTATGGAATGTCATTTTACTACGGAATGAACTTTGATCAAAATTTAAAGAACACATTTTTATATACATCTTTATATACTATTTATTGAAATGCATCCAAAAAAGATATGTGTGGATTTTTTGTTTTGGTCTTGACTATTTAGTGAAGAAAACCAACTATTGGTAGATAGACGCAATTTCGAATACCGCATTGCCTGTCTGTTCCCTAATGCAAAACAGTCCTTAGCTGGATTTGGTTTCATATAATTTTGGAACTTTAGATTCATTATTTTTCAACTGTTTGGCTTATGCTTTTTATTTATCAAACTTTTCGGCCCCTAGTGCCACTTATGAGAAATGATTTTTCGAAATGTGCACATGTGGCACATCAAAATTTAGCAGGTATTTGTTATATATTTACTACACCTGAGCGGGTACCGCTGCTGGTGGAGTAAAACTCCCCGAGGGTATCCATAACTTAGTAGGCAGCACCTTGTGCTGTCAGAAAATATACCATATAGCAAAATTTTCAGACGTCTTAATTTTTTAAATTAATTTAAAACTAAGGTCTGTTCCCTCATGCAAACATTCTTTAGCTTGATTTGGTTTCATATAATTTGTAACTTTAGTGTCATTATTTTTCAACTGTTTGGCTTATGTTTTTATCTATCAAACCTTTTGACCCCTAGTGTCACTGATGAGGAATGATTTTCCGAAATGTGCACATATGGTACATCAAAATTTAGCAGGTATTTGTTATATATCTATCTATTTGTATGGGTAATTGCCGGTACATTCGGTATCAATGGTACCTGTGGGTTAAATACAGATCGTTATTGATATATATGTATAGTTGTCTTGATAAATTAAATAAGAGTTAGTAAAGTAAAATTTTAAGTTATTCACGTTTGGGAACCGTTATTTAATGGATTTTAAAGGCTATTAGAAATTCCATAATGTCGAGGATTGTCAAACTTAAAGGGTCTATGGGTACTTATCCTTCTTTAGTGCTAAGGGACCCTGATTTTTCTGTAAACCTTGCCTACAAACACTATAAGTATGTTTTTGATAAAGCTTATAACAACATTATTGTTGTTCGTAAGAAATTCTATGTTGAATGTCTTATTAAGGAGCTTGGTTTAGATAGTATATCGGAAAATCCTACTTATAGCAAAACTAATGGCATCAAACCAATTGTGGATTCTAAAACAATTCTGAAGAACTATCTTTTTTCAATCTTCGGTAAAAAGTATAAAAAAAAAACTTGATTTTCCTACCATTTACACAACTATCCCTCATTCTGAATTAAAAGAACGTCTAAAACAAATCATTCACTTGTCATTTTTTACAAAAACGGTAAACCAAGGTTTAAATATCTAGTGCTCAATAGGGATTCTGGTTATTTGTAAAACACCATACAGACTGCAAACAAAAATATATAGAAGATACCATCAACAAAATGTTAAAGTTTTTGAAAGACAACATATTTGTTGTGTTTGGCAATATAGTTTTCCAACAATCAATCCGTATACCAATGGGCACAAACTGCGCACCCTTGCTTGCTGATTTGTTCCATATGAATCAGAATTTTTTCAAAACCAGTTCATATCAACTAAACATACAGATGTAGTTATATAGATAACGTTCTGTCTCTAAATAATACCGAATTTGGAGAAATACAAATGTCATCTATCTAAATGAGCTTGAAATAAAAGACAGATACTTCATGTTCTGCTTCATATTTGGTCTCATACCTAAATAATGACACCCACTAAAGCTTTACGACAAACGTCATGACTTCAAGTTTTCTATTGTCGACTTTCCGTTTCTTTGAGTAATATTCCTGATTCTCCGGCGTATGATGTATGTTTAACAGTTGATTACGGTTATAGTAGAGCTTCTTCTCACTATGAGGACTTTCTACAACGAAGCAAACTGTTTACAATTAAATTGTTGACTCCAGGATACTGGAAGCCTAGCCTAATCAAGGCCCTTAACCCTTTAATTGGAAGATACGCCAAACTACGCCATTCTGATTTTTTGAGAGTCTGTTGCACAATTTGTGGTGTAAAATTGTTAAAACGACCGATTGATGTATTTATTTTGAGTTTTTTGATACGGAATATATTCCAATTCGATTTTTTAAGTTGAAAATTACGAGAGATCCCGTTCCTGACAGTGAAAAATTAGGAGTGCCGAAAAAATACGGAAAAAGTAATTCGTTCAAACTAAAAATTAAGTTTAAACCCCTCCCAAAAAAAACTGCCATATTTATGAAGAGCAGGAAAAGGTTGATTGATTTTTTGTAAAGAAATAATAACTTGAGCCATAAATAACATCGAATTCATTACTTCGACATGATTTATTTTGACGTTTTTGCTCTCACCGGAAACAGCAATACGTTTCGTTCTTATTTTACATGTTGACACTGTTTGATGCATCTTTATAAGTTCGAACTTTGATTGACAAATTTTATGCATTTAAAAGGATTTTTTCTATTTTATACACATAAAAAAATTGAATTTTAGAAATTATTTCATTCAACAATTTTAAATCTGAGGTAAAACTTGCATTTAGAAATATCAATTTTTACGTGTCATTATTACAACTAATCACAAATTGGAAATTTTATTTAATGCTTTTCTAAAATAATTTTTTATACTAGGACAATCAAGATACAACTTTAAATATAATGTAGCCCGCGATTTGAATATCTGTTTGAGGATTTATCATTGCCGAGTATCAAAATATACACCGCGTCCGTGTCGGGTAATCAGTCCTCGCAAACAAATAAATAAATGAATAAATAATTAAAATAAAATAAGGAATGAAAAACCAAATTTTACTTTATATCAGAATAATACATATATTTAAAAACAATTGAACGTCTCGATATCTGTATATAACCCATGCGCCCGAGACATGTTCACTGCATAGAATATGTGTCTTCTCCTACGTCCGTAGTGTTTTTAAAAATATAGAGGTTCGGCTTAAGTTCATAAATGATAACTATATATGTGACGCGCCACGACAAAAGGTACAATTTAGCCTTTACGTCACAATGCGAAAAATGACGTAAAACAACATTGATTTTTGGTGGGGTGTCTCAACGTGGTGGTGTTGTTTTTTTAACACTGAAAACTACGTGAAGTATAACGTTTCTATCTGTTGCTTCCTTATTTATCAGCTTGTTAATCAACGTTTTAATGGAAACGAGTATTTGCAAACAAAGACAAAAATATTTGAAAGATGATTTTTTCCCTAAAATATTTTTACAACTTCATTATCAATTCGAGTTGGAAGTTATTAATTCCCAACAGAACCTCGATGATTCGATGTAAACAAACAATCGGCTGACTCTTCATAGACCATCGGAATGTCAGGATATTAAAAACTAATTAAAATGTCTCAAATTGTGTTTTTACCTCAGAATGGAATAGAAAATCGCGATTAATATTTCAGCATTAAAGTTCATACATTCAACAGACTATAGCTATGGATCACTATTGTTGTCAATGTAAACAAATGATGCATGTTATCCCGGTTATCAAAACTTGAATTACACTAAAAAGTTTGCCAAAAAGACCTTAAATTTTGATAAATTTCCAAAACAAGAACGTTTTAAATTATTGTTTTGTACAAAATTTACAGCTCCAAAAACATTTCAAAATAATCGTGGAACAACTCATGATCGATTCAGTAAGACTTAAATAAACGGGTTGTTAGAAATAAATAGCATAGGGTTATGCTAGTAATATTTCATTGTTGACATACACTTATTTATAACATCATTAACCCTTCATACTTTGAAGTAGTGGCTCTTTATGGTTTTGTTCTTCGCAGTTGTGTGAAAAGCCAAACAAACTTAGCGTTACAGTTTTTCACCTCAGAGGCCCTGGAAAGGTTAAGTAATTGATCTTTTGAACAATTAACAGATTAATTTTTTTTTTTTTTTTAATTAATAGGTTATTTATTTTATTTTATCTAATCTTATCTTATCTTATTTATTTTTAAATTTAATTCCATTTCATTTATTGACAAGGGCATTTTCAATGAATAAAAAGGTGATTTTAACCGGATAAGTAATAGTTGAATGCCCAGGACCAGGCAAGACTCTTTCACTCACATCGCCGGGACAGCTTGCTCCAACAAGGAACAGTCTGTATATAAACGGTGAGACGTTGTGATCCGCTAGCGCACTCTTCATATCAACTGAGTACCGATGCCTTGTGATGTCACTCAAATGCTCTTTATGATATACTTAGTGACAGACCCGAGAGAGAGAGAGAGAGAATTTAAAAAATCAAAACAGTACAGCAAGTCAGAACAATAAAATACAATTATCACGATAATGACCACTGATTTTGATACCCCTGACTTTGGACGAGTTTGAAGTAGTAGTCTAAGATACAGCACTATTTAAAGTAGTGTTGCTTAACGTCGCATCAGCAATTATTTATTTGGCTATCCGTGACGAGTGCGACATTAAGTTTACCTCTCAGGATTAATCCAAGAACAAGTTCGTGTATGCGTAAAATATGCGAGTGTGTATTATGGTCTGCCTTGTACTAGCGTGCATTCTGGTCGACTTTTTGTTAAAGTGCTAGCACAATCAGTCAGTATACCACAGGCATGTACACCACTCCCCACTCACATTATCTTGGTACCTGTCAACCCGTCGATACCCTGATCTCATTATTACAAGCGAAAGGGAGCAATATCTCAAATACTAAAGTGCTATGTATGATCCAGACAGAAACTCTCCTTTATAATTATTCATTTAAAGGAAAATTGTTTAACGATAACCTTTTAAGAAAAAACGGGAAAAAAGATAACTTCTTGTAGTGTTAAAATTTTTTATCAAATAAAGTCTCATATCACCAACTAAAGGTAAAGTATATGATAAGCGATCAAATATATACATTTCGTATTTATATTTAGTTGCTGAGATACCCAGAGGATGTAGAGGGAATACAGCGGACGTTTAACGGATGATAGATTTGTTTTACAATTTCTTTTGCGTTCAGACTTAGTCATAACATTTGTATTTCGGATGTCTGATTGACTGGTTACACACGTAAAGATTTATTTCAGACAGAATTGCGCATGTGGCACAATGAGCCAAAAAGTCGAGTGTAAGTATGAGTGTTGACATAATGCGAAGGCCCGGTCCCACTGCACTTACGGATGCAAAGAGGATGTAAATTGTAGAAAAATCTTGCCATTCCTTGGAAAAACGCACTGCATCCGTTGTTTACCAATAGCATATGTGCTTCATACGCTCTATCCAACGAGCATCCGCCCATTGCGATTTTATTCGAAAAAAAAACTTTTGAGCTACACAAAACTTTTAAAACGGAAAACTTTTCGCGATGTACGATGTAAATAATCCGTGACATATACGTCCGCTGTATTACCTCTGCATCCTCTGGGTATCTCCGCAACTCATAACTGAAAACGGAATGAGGGGGAAAGAAAAGGCACATGGAACGTCTATACATAGTTAGTAGCACTGTTATAGAATTCAACATCTGTGGGAAATAATAAATACAATATCTTCATAGAAGAGCATACTAAAATTTTTAATTTTAAAATGTTTGTAGGCGCGTCTATTGTCACTAAACATATAAAATAACTTAAAACTTTCTTAAAAATCTATAGTTCAAAAACACGCGTCTGAATGTCTAGGCCCCCTTCTCAAGATGTGCAAATGTAAGAAAAATAATCTTGTCTCCATGTCAAAAGTCGGTGTTCTTCACCAAGTACTCCTAATCCTAACATTTTTCCGGATTTTACAGCTTGAATGAAAGAATCTTGACTGTGGCTTAAAATTCCATGTCCCAACTATCAATTAGTGCGTCCGTTGAGAACTCTCGAATTATCAGGAGACAGACTATAACTTTTGATCACACACACACACACACACACTCACACTCTCTCTCTCTCCGATTTAACCATAAAACTGAAGACGAAGAAATAGTAAATACTGATGACAATATAGTGTCAATATTCTGCAGTATAAGGACAACTCCTGTATGACCTGTAAAATATATTACGCAATCTCCGCGATAAATAAATTATTTCAAGCAATCTAACAAGCCTAACATTATAAACAGTATATTTAGGAATTCTTGTCCTTGTAATCAATGTAGTGTCTTTACTTTGTAAGTTAATGTGTTTATAATTCTTCTTAGATTTCGATGGATAGTGACACATAGTGTCCTTTGAAATAACAAAGTATGACTGTCAATTTAAATGCGATAAGCTGATAATTCTGTAATAATGGACATCTCCTTTTATGTGAAAAATGCAAAATTTCAACAGTTTAAATTGTGTAAGCTTTTATTAGTTTTGCAAGCTTTTTTTAGGTGCTAAAATATACATCATTTTTTCAAAATTCACGTTTTCTGACTGCTGATATCTAGACATTGTAAAAAATTATGGATTTTTATACAAATTCTCGTTTAAAGTACTTTTTGTAATATTCGTTGCTATGGTTACAGATATTTAGCTTTTGAATACTTTTTTATTAACCAAAGGTAAAATTCATATCTGGTTTCATATTAATAAAAATCTTCATAACATCAAGAAATTTGCGTCGAAATAGTGTTGTATTTTTTCTTCAAATATAAATTTTGTATATAACGCTTGTTTACTTTTAAGAATTTAACCAGAAATACGTGAAATTTGATAGTTTTATTTTTTGGGAAAACAAACAAATTTTGAAATGATCTTTCTACAGTATATTTGAATGATGCATATCTTCGATTTGTAAGCAAGAAAATTTATTTCAAGTATGTAGGAATGAAGATAATGGCAATGTTTCGGAAATCAATCAAAAATGTGACAAATGTAAATGCTTTGTTTATGTTGCCAATGTTATAAGTTTTTGCTTTTTTATTATGATTTTGACATAGACTTATATGTTTGTGTTTTATCATGGAGAGACATATGTATTTTACACTTTTTGAGTGTTCAATATAGTTGTTTTTTAAAATTGTCAGAGGTGTAAATTTTTACGATAAAAATAATAATTCTATTTCAAAAAAATATTTATAAACTCTGTCCCAGTTTAACTCACTCAATCGGGTCTTGACTCGACTCAAACTAAGGAATTATAAAATGACGATTTAAGACATTACACAGTTTTAATAGAATACCTTTAAATTAAAATTGTAAAGTGTAAGTTTTTTGAAAAAAAAAATTGTCTCATAAAACTTGCTTTAAAATATTGACAAGCGAAAAATTGGAAATGTTTGATTCGAATGTGATTTTAAAACAAGGGTCGGTTATTCTGATCTATTGTTATTTTCAGTTATTCCCTAAAATGCTAATCAAGTTGTAGTTTGAATTATGTAACCAAAACAATTGTTCAGTTATGTTATAGTTAGACCGTGTACGTAAATACCAAACTTAAAAAAATTAAAACTAAATGCAAACTAATTTAACAGGCGGGCGTTTCAATTTACTAAGGAAAAAAAGATTGTCGAACAAATTCTGTTTAATACTTTTCAGCCATTCGCGGCAATAGGAAGTTCATTTTTAAGAACAAAATGCGAAAATGCGTGATATGTACAGTTTAAACTGTCTGTTACACGTCGTTAACTTCCATATTTATTCCCAACCAAAAAGGCTTTAATATGAGGAAAATAAACCTAACATGACTATCAATAAGGAAATAATATTTTTAAAAAATAAATGACTAGGTAATTGAAACAAGGAAAATATAATATCGATGAAATATTATTTTTGTAAATACTTTGTACAATTTTCAGCTGAACATTGGTAACCAAAGATGAAGAATAGTAAAATCAAGAACATTAAGCGAGCGATATCCTAAACAAATTACATCAGTAAAAAATTGCTAAAAAGTAAGGATTATATGATAATAAAATAAAACAAACACACCAGTCCTTGTCCAAACCACGATCCTAAAAAAAGGTAAAAACTTTGAAAGCTGGCAAAATTGGTTACACACGTGGACTTCCACCAAGGAAGTGAAGCCGGATGCTCCGGAAGAGTAAGCACCTCCTGTCTAGCTAGCTACACCCATCACGTGTAAGTCAATTTTGTGAATGAAAAGAACAAAGAACTATGGTAAGTCGAATATATCCAGTATAAGTGTGGATACAGTGACTGCATACTTACCAACAATTTTGTGATGATAGTCAAAATTTTTTTTAAGGGCCTTAATTGGCCTAGGCTTGCGATATTCTAGCGTCAACAATTTAATTGTAAGCAGACTGCTTCGTTTTAGAAAGTCCCCATTGTAGGAAGAATCTCTACCATAACGTATTAACTGTGAAACATACACACCATACGCAGGAGAAGCAGAAATATTACTGGAAAGAATTGGTAAGTTCACAATAGAAAAGTTAATGTCATCACGTTTCTCGTATAGCTTCAGATGTAACCTTTTGTGGATGTCATAATTAGGAATATGTCCAAATATGAAGCAGAACATGAATAATCTGTCATGTCTTTTATTTCAAGCTCACTTGGATAGATGGCTTTTACATATTCTCCAAATTTGGAATTATTTAGAGAAAAAACGTCATCTATATATCTGTATGTGTAGTCTAATGATTTATCGACAGTTGTTCTCAAAATTTGACAAGGTTTGATAAAAAATTCTGATTCATATGAATAAAGAAACATCAGCAAGCAAAGGTGCACAGTTTGAGCCCATTGGTATACCGATTGTTTGTTGAAAAATTATATTGCCAAACACAACAAATATGTTGTCTATCAAAAACTCTAACATTTTGTTGATGGTATCTTCAGTATATTTTTGTATTTTGTTTTACAAAATAACCAGAATCCCTGTTGAGCACTAGATATTTATATTTTTGTTTACCTTTCTTGTAAAAGAATGAACAGTGAATGATTTGTTTTAGACTTTTTTAATTTAGAGTGAGGGATAGTGGTGTAAAGGGTAGAAAAACCAAATGTTTTTATACTTTTTACTGAAGATAGAGTATAAGAAACAAGATACAAAATGGTCAAGTAGTTCTTTAGAATTTTTGAGAATCCACATTTGGTTGATGCCAGATGTAGAATAGATTTTTCCTGAATCAGTATGAAGGCCATCTTTGACGACTGTCAAAATTTGTGTTAGAATTACTGATAATGATTTAGGAGCACATTTAGAGAAACCTGCTACATATCTTTCCTTGTATGGATTTTTGTGAAGTTTTGGAATCCAATACAAGTAAGGCAGGTCAAGTTCTTCCTTTTTTCAATTGATACCGAAAGACTCCCCAGTGATTGGAAAGAACTTCATCTTTTGTAAAATTAGTTGTGGTATAAGGAGGATTCTCCGATATACCATCTAAACCAAACATAAGACATTTAACATAGAATCTCTTACAAACGAAAAGAATGTTGTTAAAAGCTTTATCAGCTAGGACAACAATATACCTGTGTCTGTGTGACAATATCTGTGTGTGTGTGACACATATCAACATAATTCCCATAAATATAAATTAAATATATATATTTTTAGCTCACCTGAGCTAAAAGCTCAGATGAGCTATTGCTATCCATCTTCGTCCGCCGCGCGTCGTCCGTTGTCCGTCGTGCATAAACATTTCACATTTTAATCTTCTCCAAAACCACAGGGCCAAATTTAATGAAACTTGATTTACCATCATGCCTTTGTGGAGCTCTTTCATATTTGCACAAATGAAGGAGTTATGTCCCCTTGGGTCCAAATAAGAGGGAAAATAGTGAAAGACTTTAAAAAATCTTCTTATTTGAATCTACAAGAGAAATACCTTAGTTATTTCATTTATAACATTCTTAGGTCGTCTTTTTCAGATTTGCACGAATGGTAGCCATGGGGCTCAAAATGGCGAAATTGTAAGGCACTGAGTCGGGAAATTGCTCAAAATTATATATTTGTCACAATATCCATATATTTGTCACTATATATTAAAAACTATTAAATTTTTATATAGGCATGTGTACTGAAGGTATTGACATGACGATCATTTTGATATATGGTACAAGGTCAGATGTTGAAAGGTCAAGGTCACAGCTGCTGAAAAAGACATAAATTGCTAATTATCTTAAAAACTATTAACTTTTTCTATAGGCATGTATATTAGAATATTGTAGTTATCGACATGCCGATCATTTTGATATATGGTACAAGGTCATATGTTGAAAGGTGAAGGTCACAGCTGCAAAAGAAGACTTAAATTGCTCATTATCTTTTAAAACTATTAACTTTTTGTATAGGCATGTATATTAGAATATTGTAGGTATCGACGATTATTTTGATATATGTTACAAGGTCAAGGTTACAACTGTAAAAGAAGACTTAAATGGCTAATTATCTTTTAAAACTATCGAGTTTATGTATAGGCATGGATATTAGAATATTGTAGGTATTGCGACAACGATAATTTTTATATATGTTTCAAAGTCATATGTTCAAAGGTCAAGTTCATATCAACATAGGAATACTAATATTAATTATTTTGAAAGCAATCATTTCATGCATAGGCATGTATATTAGAATATTGTAGGTATTGACATGACTATTATATATGGTTCGAGGTCATATATGTTCAAAGATCAAGGACATAGCTGCTTAAGTATACTGAAATTTTTTAATGATTTGGAAATTATAATTGCACTACAGTTACGTCATGCATATTGTATAAGCTCCTTATAAAAAAATATGAGTGGATATTTTCTGATTCAGTTTTGTGGGAGTTCTTAACTTGAGAAAACTTTTAAAGTTTCTGTACTTAATATATTGTCTATTGCACTTGCAATTAATATTGGAAATATCTTCAGGTGAGCGTTAAGGCCCATGGGCCTCTTGTTTTTTATTTTTGTTGCTTTCTGATCGTTCAGCAGATAATAGTGCTTTTCCTATCACTAAGGCATCAGAGTTTCAAATTAGGAATTACTCTGTTTTTAGAACCATTTCATTTTTTGTTTAATTTTTGTAACTTTATTTTTGTATTTTTAAATTCTACCTATTAGTAAATAGATTCCCCAATTTTCCATGCATTTATTATATTATTTTATTAACCTTTAAATGTGTACAAACACATATACTACAAACAAATAAACAGAATAAAACACAATATTGTGATCCTGTATTCGTCATATCCCTTTTAATTAGTATTTTAAATGTTTCATTTACACAGGGAAGTAATTTATTTAAAATATATGAGAAAAATAAAAAAAGCTTTAGTTAGGATTTTTTTTATATTTAAAAATGCTTCACGAGTTTTTTAATACGAGAATAAAAACTCTATTGATTGCAGTTTTTCTATTATTTTATAAAACAGGTAAGATAATGCAGCATGAATTTAATATTTTCTGTAATTTTTATCAGTTTATATTTTATACGGTCTTATTATTTTTATATGATAAAGACATCAGAAACCGTCGATAAATTTTAAAAATTAACATTATAAATATTTTGTAGAATGCCTGTTACTAAGATATGGATTTGAAAATCAATTCGAGGATCTTTGTCACATTTTTCCGGTAAACCCATCTTATATACTTATAATTTTGAGAAACTCTAATGGAACAATAATATGGAGCAAAATTAATGAAAAATATACAGCAAACAATTTTGAAAATTATACAGTTTCAACAAAAATCAGTGTAAGGGATGTTTTTGTGAATGATTCCTTACAATTGTGTTTTTGGAACTTATCTAAGTCAGATATTGGAAATTACAGTTTGGAGGAAGTTCGGGATAAAAGCTGGTTCCAGTTTTTCATCGACGTTGATTGTAAGTACAATTATTTTATTATGACCGAAATATATGTTACAAGAATCTGACAAACTCATTTTTCTTAATAATTCAATAGAAAATTTAAATGTTTTATGCTCTAATTTGATTTAATTTAAAAAGTTGATGGTTTTTGGTTATTAAATGTTAAGTATAAAAATTTTCGATTTCTATAGACAGTTAAGGTATATCATGTTTTATGAGTATAAAATTATTAGAGGTCTCTTAACTAGTCACCTTTTGTTGGAAAAAAATTAGTACATAATAATAATAATAATAAAACACAAACATACAAGTCCATGTCCAAATACGCTTTAAAAATTAAAATATATTATATGCTTTGAAATCTGTTTTTCTTTACCTTTTGCTGTCAGAAAATGTACCTTGTGGCAAAAGCTTCAGCCGTTTGAATTTTGAAAATTTATTTAAAACTAAGACTTGTTCTTCATGCAAAGAATTCCTTAACTGAATCTGGATTCGTATAATTTCGGAACTTTGGATTCATAAAATTTTGAAACTTATCTATTTTATCTATAAACTTTTTCGGCCTTAAGTGTCGCTGAGTGAGGAAAGAATTTTCGAAATGCGCAAATATGGCACCACAAATTTAAATATTAAATATTTCCGACTTTTTAAGATGTTTAGGCTAAAACTTCTGAACGCATTCTTTGACTAATTTACTATGTTTAAAATGTTTGTCTTCAAAGAAGTTATTTTTATCCTAATTCATTTTTAATGACAATTTATAATACTTCTAGATTGAACATGATTTAATGTTTTTGTAGTGCTAAATTTGACAAAAAAATTATATAACCTGCTAAAAAGTATGAGAAATCATTTTTGCTTAATGTAAAGCTTTTTATTTATTGATTACGACATTACGACATCTTAATTAAATGTCCATGCATAGGACAAACCAACATGTACAGGCTGATCAATAACAGTAGTGAAATGTAAAATGGCATTAAAGAAATATAGGACTCTATAAAATTAAATCAATTTTTGTTCCAAGAAAAAATGATTGATTACGCATTTGCATTTTTGCATTTCGTAAAATCGCTTCAGAATCTGAATCAGTATTTTATTTTAAATATGTTTCCAGATGAGGCGAAAATACTTAAAATAGATGTTGACTCAAATGGAAAAGAATATGTTGATGTCAATTTGACTTGCGATGTTGACAGCAATCCACCAGCAAACATAACATGGGTTTTACCAAACGACATAAATCATAAGATTCATAGCAATGGAAAAAACAGCATACTTACTATTGCTAACTGTTCTTGCGAGCACACAGGATAATTATACATGTATGGCGTCAAATAATGAGAACACCGTTGACAAAGCAGATCTATTCCTCAATATGACTTGTAAGTTTATGACATTAGTTTCTTTCAATTAAAAAATTCGCTAAGTGCAGCTGATGCAAAATCGTAATTTTCAAGTTTCCAAAAAAAAAGTCTGAATAGACGTCAACATACAAAGACTGTCCATGTATTACCTCCAACTCATATTACATTAAACTATCCGTCTTTAAATAAAGTACATCTTAAATAACAAAATATTTTAGTTTTTAATGCAGAAATAATTACATATTTTGTAGGTGGTCCAAAATTTAACAAAAATGAAAAAAGTCAGGACGCCATGATCAACGTTAATGTTGGAGAAACTCTAGATTACAGTATAAATTTTACAGCAAATCCATATCCGGAAATTATTACAGAGCTGAAAACCGAAACTGTTTCTTTGATGCAGTAAATTATGCATTGTTCGTACAAAAACAGATACTCAATGAAGGAGATTTTAAAGCATATACAGTTATCATTCGAAATAATTTTGGCGTCGCAAATTTTACGCTGTATGTTATACAGCGGGAGACAAATACATCAGGTGAGTGTTAATTCATTGACAATATAAATATAATTTATTATGATAAGAAACTAGATTTGAATAGCTGTTTAAAAAATATTACAATTTTCAATGTTTGTGTGCCTGAAAAAAGAGACAGATAGAATAAAAAAAATATGACATACAAAATAAAGATTTTATTGTGCCCTGTTTAAAATCGTTGTGTTTAAGATGAAGATGATAACTTGTGAGTAGATTGTGCCTTTTTTAAAACAGAAAAATAGTAGCAAAAATGTATTAAAATTACAAGCAAAAACACCATTTACAAAACGCAAGCTAAAAAAATAATAGAGACAAAAATACCTTGCTATGGCAAACAATTTGAGGATTTTGTTGTAACTAATTGCGTAAAGCATTTTTCTTTAATCAAATTAAAGATGGCAACCGGTAGAGGATGATACTTTTTAATGTTATTGATTTATGTAAAGGTCCGTCCAGAAAATTTTGCATCCCTTTAAACAAAAATCAAAATTTTATTTTTTGCAACTTTCAATTTAATATAAAAGCAATGGCTTAAGTTGTTATACCACCTTCACAATACATCAGTATTTTGTTTGAACACTCCTTGATTTATACAAATCAGCGACTCTACTTGCCATACGTCTATAAAGACTCATAAGGAAAGTTCTATTAATATTGTACCAATAGAACATAATATACTTACGCAGTTTGACAGTAAATGTTGGTGCATCTTGGGCTACTCTTTCACAAATGAACCCAAACGTTTTCAATCGGAGACATTTCTGGAATACTCGGAAGTCTATTAAAAACTTAAACGTCTTTATTTTTCAAGAACGCCAGTGTTGATCTGGATGAATGACAAGGGGTTTTGTCCTGCTGAAAATGTATTCGTTATAAGGAAATACTAAACATTAACTGAGAACATTTACATCATTTGATTAAGTCGACTGGAATGTACAGCTATTAAAAGTTCCAGTCACTCTTTTTCATATAATTGGCCCATTGGGTGCAGGGTGCTTCTGTCGTTTTAATGCATTTTGGGATGTATTTTTATGCGAAAAACACCATACTCTGATTTTTTCTGTTAGCTTTGAAAATAGATTCGTCTGTAAACAATTTTTTCTTCAAAAATAATTGGTTTTGGTTTATGTTTCCTCGCCCAAGAGAAACATATTTGTTTCATTATTATTAGTAGTATTGTGAACAATTGTTTCCTCTTTGTCACGTAGCTACCTAAACTTTGCTGATGGGGACTCTCTGATTGTCTCTCTAGAAAATGATTAAGTTTACTTAAGACAAACATTTTTCTTGTATCTTCGCCTCTTTCTCTTTATCTTTGGGTTCTTTTATCAGAATTTCCCTTACCACGCTAACGGCTAACTTGACAGCCGTACACCACATACACATTTAAGTTCTCCTAGTTTTGAGGTTGATTAATGTGTTTTAAATTTTGTTTATTTTTGAATTAATTAGATCATGTAGAATTGTACTCAATGGAAACTTCTTATTTATTCAAACTTAAGGTAAAATGCCGTTTTCATTTAATAATTTGTAATAATTATATTTTTAAGATTAAGCATAACAAAGCTAAAAGCAGAAATAGCATTACGTATTTGTCTCTCTATTCTAAAGCAAAAACAAATTAAACAAGTGTGAAACTTTAACTAATTAATATTTTCAGAGGAACTGGGTCATTGAAAACGGAATTTTTATTTTCCAGATATGACAGTTATGATCATAGCAATTGTTACAGTCAGTGCAGTTATTCTGGTTTCTGTATTAGTTTGTGTGGTATTGTTTTTGAAAAGGAAAAGGAAAAAGAAGAAACGAAAAAAGGTTTTTAATGGTAATACAACATAAAACTATGTTAATTATTCTAAGATAAATGTATAATGCTATATTTCGAATATCGAAATTAAATTTACAAAAAGGCTTATATCTCGTCAGTATTCTAATCGAGATAGTTATTGCAAGAACTGTAAAGAAACTGTTGGGGGTACATATTAAATATTTTATGAGTTTTATGTCTTGAGCATTGATGTATTGAATTTTGCTTAACATCTGAAATGCCCGTTTGAGATGTGTGCAAGACCCCTTTCTGCCTATAAAACAATTACCTGTTCTTACAGCATTTCTAACCTGCAGTAAAATGTTGTAAACAGGTTATTGACATTTTCTGCAAAATTATGATGTATATATATTGAATATTTGGCATTTAAAAGATTTTTTCGTGTCAATATAATAATATATTTTCAAAATACAAATCTTACAATTGCTTTAACTTAAATATATATTTGATCAGATTTTTTCATTGTTTTTGTCAAAGAAGACTACAGGGACAATGCCTCACATGAACCCACTCCATTGGATTTTCTTTCTGGAATAGAGCAACGAGAAATAGACACTGTGTCAAATAAGAGCAATGAGGTTGAAAAAAATGGAGCCACTAATAGTGAACTTTATTCCGTAGAAAACAATCTATTGAAATATGACAATACAGTGGCAAATTCATCCAAAGGAGGTATGTAAAAGACGAAAAATATAAAAACTCTGACTGCATTGAAAAAGGACAATCCATGAATAAATACCACTATATAAATATATTAAGAGATTGATTTAATATCTTGTGATCAACATTTACCATAAGGTTAACACAAATGATACTGATTTTCCCCAGCGTCTTAATTTTTTTTATTATTTTAC
Organism: Tegillarca granosa; assembly: GCA_029721355.1. NCBI lineage: Eukaryota > Metazoa > Mollusca > Bivalvia > Arcoida > Arcidae > Tegillarca > Tegillarca granosa. The sequence goes on along the minus strand of JARBDR010000915.1, from coordinate 739,387 downwards.
TTTATAAATGTTTATTAATAAATCACTACAAGAATGAAAAAAGATGCTCTTACATTAGCAAGTCAGAAAAGCGACAGAATATATTTTAGTGAGATATTTTTATTTAAAAAAAACACAAACTTACCAGTTCATTTCCAAAAATGGTATATTATATTTTTGACAGTGTAATGTTAAATGTCGTAATTATGTAACATTATTTAATTACGATGTATTAATTTAGATTTCCTTTGCCTACAAAATATTTAGAATTAAAAATTACAATTTGCACCTTTAATTTTAGATTTTTTTGTTATATAACTCATAACAGTTTATCAACTTTGTTAAAATAATTTTTTAGATCAACGATCAACGCAAAGAAAGCCGGTACGAACACCAAGAGAGAAAAAACGGGTTTTTGGTATAGTAAGTATCTTTTCGAGATGTCTGATTGTTGTTTACACCGTTACAAACATACTGTTACTGTAATCCCAATTGCACGCGATACTTTTTATTACGCACGTTGGTGGTGCCTAATGTATTAGCAATACATTTTCACACTTTTTAATCAAATGAAAAAATCAACTCAGAATAAAAACTTATAATTCGTTTTCAGTGTGTAACTGTTTTGCCAATTATGCCCCACAAAATCTTTTGAGAACCTTATATATATATATATATATATATATATATATATATATATATATATATATGTGTGTGTGTGTGTGTGTGTGTGTGTATACATATACTTAAAAGCACCCACTTATTGGGTCTTGCATATTACCTTACTATTGGGCTCAAGTAGAATCGCTATAGTTAGACGATTATAAACCTTGCAGAATTTGAGATAAATGGCACAAGTAGCTTCGTATGCGTATATAATAGACAAAAAATAAATAGACTTTGTAGTTATCAACAATGATTCTGAAACCTACTTATTGGGTCTGACCCAATAATGCTATACATACCGGAAATATATTATTGGGTTATGGACCCCATTATGTTATATACAAAAATAAAATTGAGTCCGAGGTTGTAACAGGTTTTTGTTTTGTTTTCTGTGCACTTCAAAACTTCTTCACAGTTATTGTATTGCTCTTTACAATCTACATGAAGTACTATATTTCTTTAAGTGGAAAAAGGAAGAGCGAGGATGTAACAAGAGAAATAAAAACCCATTAAATGATTTGGGATTGTAATACATGACAATTTGAAAATTGTAGGATTTTTATAATGCTTTTAATAGAGTTTATTATATGGTTTATTTATCCAAATTTAATTATTAGTTTATTCACTGTCATATGATTGGCTCATAAATCCTCATAATACATTGATTTCCAAAACTCCAGTCACTAGTACTATTAGTTGCGCTTAAATTAAAACCGAGAAAATCCCTAACATCTGATCCTTCATAACCAGACAAAATCAACAAAGCATTTCAATATCCTACATGTAAATAAACTACATACAAAGTTTTAGACCTTCTAGCTGCTGTATATGCTATGATATAAGTATAGTACGGTTTATTTTTAAAGTGTAACCTTATCGTACAATATTAAATTTCTCATTCGCGCAAGCGCGTTACATTATAATCTGGCAAGCCTAATAGCTTGCGATGCACTGGCTTTTGTAAACTATTATAATAGTTGGAATATAAAGATGATAATCGGGTTTTTTATAGTCTATGTTTCTTAGATATATTAAAGAAAGATGCATTAAGCTGGATTGGTAATGATTTGTCCACTCTAAGAAACGTACGTAAATCTCGTCTAAATGTAGTCTAACTATTTCATAGTTTTTGAACCCCCAAACACCTGATGCATATGCCATTACCGGACAAACGGTCATATCATAGATGTTTGTATATGGATCCATATTCCATACAATCCATTTGAAGGAATCTGGTTATAAACGATCCTTGAGTCCTACTGCTAGCTATGTGTAATTTGTCAACACCAACGGCGAAATCCATAGTCTTTAATATTATAAAGCCCAAATAACTGTACTTGGACAACTTTTCCAAAGAATGTTCATCTATTCTGAAATCATAAAATATTTGTGTCCTTGTTGCTTTTCGTATTTGCATCACCTTCGTTTTATCGCTATTGACGTTTAATTTCCTTGCCGTGTCCACTCATCCAGAGTATTTAGTTGATTCTGCAAGCCTTCAGAGATAACTACAATGTTGACAGCGTAAAGAAGACTGCTTATATCATTTCCAAACGTAACACCGCTTTGTGCATTATTAATATCTGGAATCGGATCATAACTGAAAAGGACAAATAGCGTTGGAGCTAGATTATCACCTTGACGAACTCCAGAATCTACAGAAAACAAGTCTGTAAGTGAGTTATACACGCGGACTGTGCTTCAAATATCACAATAGATTGATATATTTACATGTTTCCCTTGTGACGGTACACATTGTTGCCCCTGTACATATTGTCGCCCCGATGACGACATGTATTTTCACGGACTATACATATTGTCGTCCTGACGACAACAACATGTACCTTCGCTGACTGCACATATTGTCACCTTCTTGTTTTGGTTTATATTGTTGAAGATTATGATGATGATGATTAATATTATGATGAAGATTGAATATTCACAAAAAAGACTAATCGAATATAATAATGGTTTTACTTTCAAAAACCCTTACCATAATACATGCTATAAGATACTGTAACTAAACTTATGTACTGGTTATAAAATAACTCCGGTGCGCGCTCTCTCTCTCTCAACTTTATTCATATGCTTATATTCCTGCAAATATTTAGGGCTTTTACTAAATAGCCTTTGCGCTTTGTATTGTAAAGTGTCAGAATAACTTTATTGAATATATTTTACTGCAAAACATAGATAAAGGACCTGCGGAACGCCGCTAGAATGTATTACAGACACGATCATCGGCTCGATTCAGGACTTTTGGCTTGCAGCGATATATAATCCTTTTTTTAATACAAAGACGATCTCTTTTCTGACGTTTGCGTTTACACCTAGGTAAATATTATTTCACTCTCTAGTAGAGGAAACAAACGTAGGATAAAACCACCCACCTCTGACAAGTTAGCTAACAAACTCCCCCCCCCCCCCCCGACATACTCTAGTAGAGTAAAATCCGAAAGTAGGCTATGAGAGAGGTCTTTCGCAAAACCAAAAACTTCCATTCTATCTATAGTTCCATAATAAAAAGGAGAGAAAAGTACAACTGTATCCATACCTGAAAAACTTGCTTATTTATCAAAGTTTTTTTTCAACATTGAATAAGTAATTGTTAATTATTCAATATCCGATCGGTTTTTTTTTTTTTTTTTTTTTTTTTTTTTTTTATAAAATCCAACGAAATGATAAATAACATTCACTTAATAAGTATAATAGCGATTGCTTATACCTATATCTTTAATCAAATTTTTGAAACGCATGATCCAATATTATAAACTAAACATATATAATAAAATTACGTATTCATGAAGGCGGTCCTAAAGAAGCTTTCATTCTGCCTTTTTCTATCTTTTTTTTTTTTTTTTTTTTTTTTTTTTTTTGAAATATCATTTTCTTAAACCTTCAATTTTAAAAGACATTTTAGGTTGGTTTTAAAATACTGTAATAATTAAAATGTTTTATGCATTAACCCAACCCCTTTTTATTAAAACGTTCAAATTGATAGTTCATTTGATGTTATACAAATGATTAACAGCAAGTAAAAGCTGATAAAAGATTTGCAAATACAGGATTCATGCTGCACAGGTAAAAATGTTCGGATAGTTAAATATACCATGTAAACTCTAGATAGACAGATTATCAGTGGATTCTTATGAAAGATAACATTTTAAAGTAAATTCTTTTTTTAAAATAAATATTCTATGAGAAATAATTAAGATTTTATTTTTTCAAATATTTGTTTGTTCAGTTGCACTTGTGAAAGCTACTACGTTATGTCTTAATATGATTATGTTCAATATATTTACCTGCAGCATAAAGCAGCAGGATCAGTACTCCAATTGAAGGTGGTTGAGAAAACATATTTTATGTATTACAGAACTGACTACCACGACTCCAGACCTGATTCCCAAAATCCACACGGCAGTAGTTGAGTTCAGTAAAAATGTGTTACGCTCTAGTCAAGAGTGTTTCACATTTACTGACAGGTCGGTTCTGGGATGGTGGTGGAAACCGGAGTGTCCGGAGAAAACCACCCACCCTCGGGGAAGCGAACCGACATACTTTGTTACACTAGGGTCTGTCCAAGTGAGGTTCGAGCCTAGGCGTTGAGAGGCACTGTTATTTGTAGGCCAGCGTTTAATTAGGATTACTCTGAACTGAAATCAAGATTCTAAGAAGAAAGTAAAGTGGATAATTGTGTTTTACATCCAAGTCAAGTTTTTAGTCTTTGATCGTCTACATTTATCAATATTAATATATAACACAAATACCAGTTTAATTTAAATGTGTAAGACGTTCACATATCGGAAATTCCTCATCAGTGACACTAAGACTGAAAAGTTTGATAGATAAAAAACATAAGCCAAACAATTGAAAATAATGAATCTAAAGTTTCAAAATTATATAAATCCAAATCCAGCTAAGGAATGCTTTGCATGAGGGAACAAACCTTTGTTTTAAATAAATTTCAAATTTTAGACGGCTGAAAAGTTTGCTAAATTGTACATTTTCTGACAGCACAAAGTACTGCCTACTGAGTTATGGATACCCTCGGGGAGTTTTACTCCACCAGCAGCGGTACCCGCTCAGGGGTAGTAAATATATAGCACAAATACCAGTTAAATTTTGATGTGCCAGATGTGCACATTTCGGAAATTCATTCCTCATCAGTGACACTAAGAACGAAAAGTTTGATAGATAAAAAACATAAGCCAAACAGTTGAAAATAATGAATCTAAAGTTTCAAAATTATAAAAATCCAAATCCAGCTAAGGAATGCTTTGCATGAGGGAACAAACTTAAGTTTTAAATAAATTTCAAATTTTAGACGGCTGAAAAGTTTGCTAAATTGTACATTTTCTGACAGCACAAAGTACTGCCTACTGAGTTATGGATGCCCTCGGAGGACCTAACGTTGGGTTATATACATTTTTTAAGTACAACTTGGTATTTCAATTACATTCTTTATGCATCATGTTCAAAATAAGTCCGGTAGATAAAGTCCAAAAATGGGTTTAATATATAGCGCTAAATGCTTATCATCTCCTGTTTGTTTTGAGATGTTCATCTAGCCAGTTAACGTTAAAATCTTAAATGTACACAAAGTTTCACACAGCAAGTAACTAGATTTTCTTAGCGATGCAGCTTAAGCAGTACTATATCCGATGTAACTAAAAATAATGTAAATTTTGATGGGTGGGTTCAAATGGCAGGTAACAGAACAACATTTTTCTGTCTAAGATAAAAAAAATTGCCAAAGCGAGAAGGGACATTACTTCTATTTCACATGAAGGACAAGACTTCAAAGAACTTTTCATCATAATAAATTCGTGACTGTAAAACTGTCTTGGTAGCATAATGGTTGGAATATCCACTTCAAGTAAAGGAGGTTGCGAGTTCCATCACTAGCCACGTCATATTCAAGGCGTTAAAATCGCTAGATATTGGTTATTGAAGGACTAGAAGCTTTGAATTTGGAGATGAGAACAACATTTTTTTTTTTTTTTTGGATTAGACATTTAAAAACTGAGGTTCTGTGTCGATGGAAGAATGACATAAAACGATTCCTTTTTGTATAAGCTATAAGTTCAAAGATTAAGTACAAATTTCTGATATTCAACATAACTGAAGTGCTCTCCACAGGCACAAAACAGGAGTGTTGGAATTAGAGAGGAATACGCGGAGTTTGAGAAAATGATAATCTACAATATTTATCAGTTTCAAAACAGAAACAGCTGTACATAAAACTACATATATATGTTTATTACAGTGGTGATTACATGTAAATAAAAATTGTAAACTACACACAAGAATTCTGCACAATTATTTGTTTCGCAATTAGGCTCATGTCATAGAAGCGGGGTGGAAGGGAGAGACACAGAGACACAAAAAAATTGGGGTGGACGAGGAAACCACCGAAGGTTCTTTCCTGATAGGTTTAGTCAATGCAGCCCCAATACCTTTGGAAAATCACAGTTAAACACAAAACTTTACTTTTCATTTTAATTTAAAATCCTGGAAAAAGAAACTCTATTGTCTCCTTTGTTTTCAAAAGACAAGGCAATAATTGCCAGTGGCACCAACAACAAACATAAATATTGTATGTTTAAGGTCATTTATCTCTTCAATAAGAGATAATATTATCATGAAAATTTATGTTCCACCCAAATAGTAGATTCCAATATAACTTTCATAGAGGACAATTTTCTCAAGTTGAGTGAATCAGATGTAAAATACTACACATTTAAAAACTATTGCATTTGTTTCTTCTGGTGTCCATTGTTTTCGTTTTGGCTGTCCTAAAAGTATATAAGAAATTAGTTATTGTATGTACATTATCAAACATGATTATACAATCTATCACAAATTGTGATGCAAAATAGGGAAATCTCAAACCGATTTCCAAAACTTTTAACCAATTATATTAAAACAAATGCTAGGATTTCCTTATCTTCCACTATAAGTGGTGACCGATTCCATTTCTTGCACCACAAGGTACAATTTTTCAGTTCAAAATCAATTTTGATCAAAAGTAGGTACCTGATTTAATCAAGAGGCCAATGGACTTTAAAGCTCACCTGAGGAAATGTCCAAAAAACACATTTCATTTATAAATAGCTAATATACATGATTTAACTATAGTACAATAGAAATTTTCAAGATCATTAATCATTTCAGTATGCGTTATGCAGCCATGTTGCTGATCTTTAAAAATATGACATTGAATCCTATATCAAAATGGTCACAATATCAATATATAAAATATAATAGTTTTCAAGATTATTAACATTTTCAGTCTTTTTCTGCAGCTATGTCCTTGACATTTGATTGTTTGACCTTGAAACATATATCAAAATGACTGTCATATCAATACCTAAAATACTCTAATATACATGCCTTTACAAAAAGTTTATAGTTTTCAAGATTATTAACAATTTCAGTACACGTAAGCAGCTATGACCTTGACGTTTCAACATATGACCTTGAACCATATTTCAAAATGATTGTCATATGAATACTTACAATACTTACACATGCTTATACAAAAAGTTTATAGTTTTCAAGCTAATGCACAATTTTGGTATTCATAAGCCAAAAATAACATTTCAGCAGCAACAACTCCTAGTTTGTTTATCATATAGTTACAAAACTTGGAAACTTGTTGAATTGTGCTGAACATTTTATCAATGTTTTGATTTCATTGATCTTTTTATATTTGCTGGAAAGAGTCACTTCAAGCAAAACTTAAAACCTCATGTCATTATCTGTTCAAATAGTTAAGTTATAACAATTTGAAGCCATTTTACGACATTTTTTAAATTAAAAGCAAAAACCCGTAACCCATTTTTTTACCAAATTGCACAAAGTGAACAAACTATAGGCTTAAGACCCTTAAAAAGCTAAATATCATATCAGATTTTTTCTCCCATCATCGGTTTCGTAGAAAAAGTTTTTAAAAAATTTTTGGACCTCAAGGTCACCTTGACCTTGTTTTGGTAGCCATGGCTAAATCTGAATTGCAACTGTCTCTATATGCTTCCGACCAAGTATCATTGAAATCTGTACAGCAGTTTCAGATTAGATGTAAATAAGTGTTAACGACGCACACACGCACACATATACACATGCCGCGCTTTGCCATAAGCTCACGTGATCTTTCCGTCAGGCGAGCTAAAAAATCTCCAATGAAAATTGCAATATGGGAAAACCTATATTATTTTAAGATTGAAAATACATCATTTTTTCGAAAAAACATTTTCTCAAGCTTTGGTAATATTTCAATCAGGTTTAGTACTTAGACAAGCCTGGCATGTATAATCATTGCCTAAAAGTATCCATAACTTCAACAGTTGTTCGACCACATCATTGCTGTTAAGTGTTTATTCCAAATTAAAAATGTAAATTAAAAGAAATTGTAAAAATCACCCTAAAAACATAATGTCATTAATTCAAACATCCACATAATTTGCTATCAGCATTTAGTTTAATAAACTCTTTTGTTATTAAGTATAGGTATCATTTGTGTCACCTGGGCATTCCTGCTGTTCTGTCATATCCTCTACATCTTCTACATCATCCTCTCTGTCAATCTCTACATCCTTCTCTTCTTCAACTTCTACATCTTCCTCTTTGTAATCTACTGGTAATTCTTTCAAAATAATTATAAAAAAGTGAACATCATTTCTCAGTATATGTCTATCTTAACCATTACAGAACCATTTTAAAAAAATGACACACTGATCATCACTTATATGTCATGTTTCATCAGGGATAAAATAAAGACTACAAGATATGTTAGTAAAATAGAAAAATAAGAAATTATCCAACATTAAAGTTGATTACTACAAGATGGCACTAGGAGAGAACAAGAAGCTTAAAAGTTAAACAAGGGGCCCAAAAAGGCTTTTATCGTTACCTGGATTATTCTTGTACACATGCCTGTGCAAAAAGTACATGTTTAAGAACTTTAGATAATTAGCCAATTTAGTATTCTTTAACGTCTATGACCTTGACATTTGAACACATGACTTTTATATATAAAATGATTGTTTTATCAGTACCTTCAATATCTTATATACATGCCTATACAAGAAGTTTATAATTTTCCAGATATATTGACAAATATACTGATTAAGCATATTCCCCATTAAGTACCTTACTATTTCCCCATTTTGTTCCCTGGAAGTAGGAATTGTGCAAATTTGGAACTAGGTGTCCTAAGAATGTCATACATTAAATATCTAAGGTATATCACTTACATGTTCCGAGAAGATTTTTAAAGATTTCAGCATTTTCCCTTATGGAGCTCCAAGGGATTAACTCCTTCATTTTGACAAATCTAAAAGCCTTTCGCATGTCTCGGATGAAAATACCTTTAAATTCTCAATGTTAATTTTTTTACATGTATACATATTACAAGTACCTTGACCTTTGTAATCCAGCAACTGCATCTTTATTACCGATAAATTCCTACAAAAGTAGGGACGTCGGTGACCAAGTGGTCTAAACAGCGTGCTAATGGATCACATCGCCTCTCACTGCCTGGATTTGAATACCATTCGAGCCAGACCCTTGCAAAAGGTTAGTGGTTTTCTGCGGGTACTCTGGTTTCCTCCACCATCCCAGAACTAAATAAGTGAAAGAATCTTGTAAAACTCCAGTACTCGACTCCATTCCACTCCCACAGAAGTACAAGTAACTGGTAAAAAAATTTCCTACAGAACACATGTAACTGGTAAATTTCCTATACAAGCCTGAATAAAAATCTGTAGGATTTAATAACTAAATGCCATACAACCCAAAATTTACTGTTTATCTCCACACTAACTTACATGGACTAACTACATCATAGCCCAAAAACATCTTGATCTTTAAAAGGCAAATGTGGAAGAAGATAAAATCCTCTACTCTGCCTGGATAGAATTTTGAACTGAAACCAGGCAAACAACTGTTACCCCTTTTCAATGAACTTGATTGTCTTGTTGGTAAAATTCTGAAGCCTAAGGTTTGAGTAAGACCAAATAGTGCTATATATATATAATATATATTATTGGGCCATGACCCAAATAGTGTCTATAAAATTTACTGAAGCCTAAGTTTTAAGTGAGATCCAATAGTGATATATGGTCGTCATCACAATATTGTTGATAAGTATGTAGTCAATGTATCCCAATTTATACTGGATATATTTGACTTACCATAGTTCTTTGATACTTTCATTCTCAAAAATGACTTGCACGTGATTGGTGTAGCTAGCTAGGCAGGAGTTGCTTACCCTTCCGGGGCACCCGGCCTCACTTCCTTAATGGGAGTTCACGTGTATAACATATTTTGCGAGTTTGCAAAGTTTTTGGGATTGTAATATGGACTAAGACTAGTATGTTTGTTTTATTATACGTAATATAAATCATTGGGCCATGGCCAAAATATACTGAAGCCTAAGTTTTGAGTGAAGAACGAATAGTGCTATATATATATATATATATATATATATATATATATATATATATATATATATAATTGGGTCATGAATAATCAACAAGAGGCCCGAGATGGCCCTAATTTGCTCACCCGAATTTTACATGTAACATATTTTATATGTACTTGATAATATCTGGTTAAGTCATAACATGTTGCCTCAATAGAAGTGGTTTCAGATAACATTAATTTTAATGATTTGGTTTTTAGCTATATAGGTCACTGTGACCTACTTTTGGTAGCAAAAGCGACCAGAAACACAAATGAGAATGGCAATGGTCTAAATGTAAGTGCTATTGACTAAAAGAATGAAATTTGACCAGTAGTGTCTGAGAAGAAGTCTTTTGATGGATGTATGGATGGATGGCAGAGTTCCTATCCATAACAAAAAAAAAAAAATAAAAAATTCAAGGTTTTAGCTAAATCAACATATCAGTATCACATGTATTTCAAAAATAATAATTAACTAAAAAGTAAAAATTCTTAACATCTCTTCAATGCACCATTGTAAGTCATAAAATTCAGAAATATTTTTTAAAAAAAATAGTGGCCTCACTGGGATTTGAACCCTCAACCCTTGGGTTGCTAGAATTGAATAAGAAAAAGTTAGAAAAAAGCGACTTGTATTTTACAAAATTTCATGAAAATTGTTTAAACATTTGTTTCTTCACATAAGAAAAACGATGTTTGGAAAAAGAGTTTACCTAATTTATTAATATTGTAATTTTGGTATATTTGTGTACTACCCGTAATCCTTCGATGTTTTCGGGCCCTCTTTGTTTTCGGACACCCTAATTTTTAAATTTTAATAATTTTTAAATTTCCTCTAAATTCGGACGGCAATTTTTACCTCTAAATACGGACACGTTTTTGCTGAAATGCAGTTCTAATATGTGATTCAGAGCGCTTGAAATAAAGATTTAATAAAATCAAGAAGAAACTTCGTTGTTTTCAATTATTGAAACAATAAATTGTTTTCACACATTTACTTCATTGTGTATTGTCGCCATTGCATCGTAACCTGAAACAAGTATGTACAATGTATTTACGTTTTTAAGTAAACTCAATAAAATCATATCTTAAATAAGTGCTTTAATTTTCTATGAAAGTTGATTAAAATCAATGTTTACTGCCGAGAAAATCGTGCAAGACAGAATCTTGTCTGTACACTAGTTCAACATCAAAGACATTTTTTCTGATGAAAACAGGAAGTGACGTTATGGGAATTCCCGATATGACCATGTGATTGTTCCAGCCGACAGACACGATAAAAAAATGCCTTTCTTAGACGAGAATTACATTAAAATATGCTTGAAATATGATTTAAAATAATTTTTTTAACCTTTTATTTGCGTGAATCGGTTCCATCTTTGCATTGCCGTATCCTAAAATGTACATACATACATGGAGGCCCACGCGTGTTAAAATATTGAATTTTGATTGAAACGAAAATTCTCTAAACTCACAGATAATGTAACACACGAATAACAATAATAATTTGACTGCAGACAATTACAAATAGAAAGCGGCATGTTGGTGCACCTCAAACGTTGGGAGTTAATGAAAAAAGTCACATCGTTTACTTGTAAACAAATGGCGACCTCGATGTGCATTACTTACAGAATCATGATTATTGATCAACAAACACTTAAAAAAATAATAATTAATGAAATAAACAACACAAAATGTGAAATCTATTTGCATTTTATTAAAAACTTTAATTCACCATTGATTTATGCGTGGATATCACTGTTGATATAACTTGATAATGTGTTAAAATGCCAAGAGGTAACCGGGGGTATTTACAATGTATAAAAAATAAACACAAAACAATTTTTTTCACAAATTTGTTGGAATTCACAAACTTGGTTTACAAGATGCTTTAGATGCTAAATAGCAAACCAGATTTTATATCAGTGAAGTGGTTTTCGAGAAGAAATTTTTTTTTTTTTTTTTTTGGTTTTCAACTATTTAGGTCAATGTAGCTATGGCAACCTAAAAAGTAAAAATTCAAACATTTCTTCCATGCACCATTGTAAGTCATAAAAATTAAAAAAAAAAAGGCTCCATTGGGATTCGAACAGTCGAGCCGACCCTTGGGTTACAGTATTTCATGTATTTCAAAAAAAAAAAAAAAAAAAAAAAAAAAAAAATTACACTAAAAATTCATAAAATCTCTTCCAGGCACCATTGTAAGTCAAAAAATTCAGAAAAAAAAAAATAAATAAAAAAATTGAAAAAAGTGGCTCCACTGGGATTTGAACCCTCCACTCTTGGGTTGCTAGAATTGAAAATGAAAAAGGCCGAAAAAAGCGACTTGTATTTTACAGAATTTCATGAAAATTGTCAAACATATGTTTCTTCACAAAAGAAATAATGTTTGGGAAAAGAGTTAACCTAAATTCATTCATTATTGTTATTTTTGTAAAAAAGTACAATTTTCAAAATACAAAAAATAAACGCAGAAACGCGTAACCTAATTATTCACAAAAATTATTGAAATTCACAAACTTGATATATAAGATGCCGTAGATTCCAAATATCACATCAGATTTTATCTCAGAGAAGTGGTTTTGGAGAAGAATATTTTTTTAGGTTTTTAACTATGTAGGTCATTGTGACCCACCTTTGGTAGCTCTTGCAACCAAAAACACAAATCTGAAAGGCATTGTTCTATAGATGCTTTTGACCAAGTTTAAACAAAATGTGACCAGAGGTTTCTGAGAAGAAGTCGTTTGAAGCAATTGTTGACGGACGATGGAGGGTCTGCTTCTATTGATACCAATAGCTCACCTGTGCACTTTGTGCTCAGGTGAGCTAAAAATTAAAATGCTGCAAAAAATTCCTCCCACTCCAGCTCATGCAAATCTTTGTAACTAGCCAAATATGTAGTACATTTACCAAATGAAGATGCCAACAGGTCGATCTGAGCAATGATGGAGACATTCTGGTCGGTCTAATTATTGTAGAAACCTGAATGTAAAGCCTGAATACTTCCAAAACATCCTCAGTGAGCCTATAAGACTTGTGATAAGATAACTGTTTATAACTATTATTAGGTATAACTGAATTCGATTTCTCTTCAATACACCTAAAACTTTCTTTTGAAATGTTTTACTAAATTATTTCACTCATATCAGGGAAGTCACTTAAAATTGTGGAGGAAGTCGGAGTACCCCAATAAAACCACAAACCCATTGTGAATCCTTTTTCACATAAGGCATGAATAGATTCAAACCTACAGCCTCAGTGCTGCGAGACCTCATGACCCATCTATTAGTACCACAAACCAGTCACTTAGACTACTTGGCCATCATGGACCCAAATTGAAAAAGCTAAGAATATACATATAACTCAATTACAATTTTCCTTTCATATTGTGACTTTGACTTATAAATCTTAATGTGTCACATGACACATCCTCACTTTATGATGAACATTTGTGCTTACCAGATTTATTTTGAATTACCTCAATAAATGTGGAATAGATGGACACATTCTGTATGAATAAACAGACAAATAAACAAAAATATACCCCTGAAAAAACAAGAGGCCCAACAGGGTCTCAATTGCTCAACTGGCAATTCATTTAAGTTTAAATTCAATTTTAGACATCAAAACAGACACAAGTTTAATCTGCATTAACTGAGGATCTTCATCATAAAATTTGGTTACCGTTAATTCTGTCCAACAATTTTAACAGAAAAAATTTCCAAAAAGTTGGATTCAAATACACCTTATTTGCAATATACGTAAAATCTGGTTAAAAACTTTTCTAGGAAAAACCCATTACATATTTTAAACAGCTATATATCTATTCACTGTCTATGAACAAATTCAGTTTAAAAATGAATTTGTGATAACATTTTATCTGTGTTTTTCTATTTATATTTATATATCTTGAATTGAGAATGATTATGCTGGACACAACTTTTAATCGGCATCAACCAAGGATATTCCTCACCAAATTTGGTTAAATTTGTCCAAATGGTTTCAGAGAAGATGATTATCGTTTACATATGCGCACACAGGTGGACAGATGCACACTACGAAAAGCCATAAGCTCAGCTGGCGTAAGCTAGTTAAGCTTAAAAACATCTGGTGGTTCAGAAACTGACACTGTATCAACAAAGAAAAAAAACAACTCTCCCTTTTAAAGCACACCACTCTAACAAATGTTTTGGCATTAATATCAACAAGAATTACTGAGCTATAATCTTCTCTATGCATCTTCCTCAATTTGAGATAAAGATTATTTACCTTCATCCAACAAAGATTTGCTGCATCTCTGTAATCATATTGCAATGTCAATGTCTGCTTTGGCAAAAATGACAAGGTGACATCTTCCATCCATTACTAATTAATTAACTGTACAGTTGGCAATTTTGTCAGTCATTTACTGCGGAACCTGTCCTTCCACACATGTTGGTAGCTTCAATGCCGCAAGCACAAAATAGAAATTTCAATCAAGACAGTTAACATGCTTAAATATATATAATCTCTCAAAAGTATCAACCAAGTTAATTATTTATATGGTCTAATTTGAAAATGGCACAGATGAAAACTTAGAATTCAGATACATTATAAGGTTGGACAAGACTGTGAAAACAACACAACAAAACAAGTAAATGTTTAGCAATAACTAACCCTACCGGTGACTGGTGTTGTATGATTTAAGAGAACAGAAAAAGTTAAAACACTGCCCAAAAACTTTGAGAAAAAAGAACCGACTACCACTGCATCAAAGTTGTATAACGGTCTGTTTATACTAGCATACGTATATGATAAGGGTTATAATGCACCAAAAATGTGAATGACACCAAATAAAGTGTAGACTGTTAATTTGCATTAAATTTATATTTATAATTAAGAAATATTAATTTACAAAAGAATTGATTTCATAGCTTTTAGTTTTTGTAGCATTAGGGTGCATTATTTTTGCCATGTTTCAGCTTTTTAACAAACAATAAGCACATTTAGACACAGCTAATATTTTTACATTCATAATCAATAGTCCAACAAAGTATTAAGTTTATTATGGTCTGCACTGTTAATTTCAATTTGTTTTTCAAATAACTTACAAGTAAAAGTTATCAAAATAAATAACTTAAATTTAATAACTTCAATAAGTTACACCACTTAGTTACTACTTATAAGTATGTTTTTGTGGATGTGAAACTTAAAAATATAAGTGCTTAATCTAAGCTTCTACGAGGACAAATTATTTCATGTGCAAAAAGTCTGCAATAGATGGCATTTCAGTTTCGTCCACCAAAAAAGTGGCTACTCTGATATAACATAATCTTGAATAGGATTAAAATACCATAAAAGCTTTAAATGATAGTAATGCAACCATGAAGTTTGTCTGCATAGATAATTGTACTAGTGTACCAATTTTCATCAAAGTTGGACAATAAGCCTAATAGATCTTTATAAAGATTGTTCTAAAAGTAACAAGAAATCACATATGTAGGGCAAGGGTCATCTATACTGAGGTGGACTTTCAGATATGTCATAGATCTTTAAAATCATCAAAGTACATATAGCTAAACAATAAATGTCATTCTGGTGAACTTTATTACTTCCTTCCATTCCTTAACCAATGCTGATAATGACCAAAAAATGACAACACTCCTTTTCAAATTCTTCAAAACCAAGCCAAACTTACATATACAGATATATACATAAAATATAATAACCACATTGTTTTATCTTTGTAAAATAATATATAAAGCATCTTGGATCTTTTGACCCAATAGTCAATCTAAGACTCAATAGTCAATCAAATCCCCAATAGCACGGGATTACGGTTGACCCAATAATTAGGTGTACTGTATAAGTAGAAATATTCGCTGAGTATTAATGTTCGCTATTTTCGCAGTCGCTTATCAACCGCAAAAATAAATCCACCGTAAACTTTTATATTCTTGTCACTTGCTAGTGTTAAAAATCTCAACTGGCCTCAAGTGAACTTGACCATATTACCGATAACCTAGATAATTGGTGGTAAAAAAAGAAAAAGACCGATAGTGGATTTAAACACAAAATTTATGAAAAATTTCATCAAAATTATTCAAACTTACAGTTTATATTAAAACATGCAGACAATCATAAGTAAGAACATAAAAACTAAAACTTACCGTTCATCCGTTGTTTCAAAACAATACACGGTCTTAACCCGAATCAAAGTTAAAAGTTACTTTCACTAAAACATGCCACTACTAAATAACACACAACGTATATAAGCTCTAAAAGCTTTAAATAAACCAAAAGCACTAAAACACTTTAATCACAAAAAAATTTAAAGTTTTCGTGCTTCATAAATCACAGAATGGCTAACGAACTGATTTTACCCCATTGGCGACAATTTCGGTTTCAAAACTGGCAGTGATTAGAATTGTTCTGCGACAGAGTTCATTAGACACATTGTGCATCCAGCCGGTGTGAATTGATTTAATAACAGACGTTCTTAAATAGATTGATTTAATGACGTCCTCAAGGTCCATTTCCTTTTTCAAGCCATCCACAACTTTTTTTGCGTACCAAGTCTGAAATTGAGTTTTCTAATTGTCTTTGAAGATTTTATTGATGTTTACTGGTACAATAAAAACAAACAATTCCCGATTTTTTCAGTTTTTCATTGACTGCCTTCGATTTATGGGCCTTAAATACATCAAATATTACAAGGGCTTTATGTTTTAGAGGGAGATTCAGCTCATCCCTTTTTGTTGTTACGTATAGAATAATTTCATCGATAAACCTACAAAATACAGATATCAAGTATTTTTTATCATAACAGAAATAAGTGTAATTTGAACAGGGATTGTTATGTTTGTATATATAACTGAATTTAAAAATACAATTATTTGTAAATGATATATAAAAACGTAGCTATTTACATAAGCAGGTAAGTAAAGTTTGTTACCTTAGCTTGGTCTATGTATTTGACCAGTGGTTGATGGAATGGTACACGTCCTAGTCATTTAAAAATGGATAATCAGGATGACAGAGGTCCGTTTTGCCTTCGTATAGCGGCTGAGGAGGCGGTAAATGAGGCAGTTTACAAAGCAGTCTCTGTCTCTTGTCATCTAAACCTTTAATTGTCACTTGTTTAACACCAGTTGTATTTATTGTCAATTCACCGGTTGGAACCATAGTAACTCCGGTTTCTTCCCAATTGATAATCAATTCATTGGGGATGTTAAATTTTGACACAACATATTCTATCATGAAATTCAGTTTTTTTAAATCAAAGTCACTAGGAACAGTTTTGACTGATTTAGTTCCTTTTCGTTATGTAAAACTGAGATGCCTCATAAATGATTGCCCCCACGTTCTGGTAATATTCAGATGCCCTCAAAATTCACTTAGCTACGATTTGTCTTTAAATGTTTTAACACCTTTTGCTACAAATAAAAGCAGTATTAACAATTCTCCCTGCTTGACGCAATTTCTTTACTTAATTGATTATTTCTGCATCGTAATTTCCAATCAGCAACGGGCGACCGCTGTCTTTTTTTTTTTTTTTTTTTTTTTTTTCTTATCAACCTTTTATCTGTAGCACTTCCTGCAATTGTTGCTTCGACTTCTGGAGAATATGCATTATAGTCACCACTTTTTCCGTTTTTTTAGAATTAGATCTTGCATTTACCGATAGTTGATTACCAATTTCTGTTACTCTGGGGTATTTTCTTTTGATGGATCCGGGAGATATGGTTTTTTAATGGGAACCAAATACTTAAACTTGTTGACTATATCCGTGCCAACTCACAACTGAGACAATAAATACAATAAAAACAAACGCTTGAATGACTTTAAAATATTTAAAACCTAAAACAGTTAACATACTGAAAACTACTCACTAAAAATGACAGTATAGGCATTATAATACTAGTAGAGAATGTAATCGAGTTGCATCCCTTACCTTAGTGACACTGATGTAATTGAGTAACCTCCCTTACACCACTTACGTGACAGTGAACGTTTATACCGTTTATGCTCTCCATACCAAAACCGCGAAAGTTTATACCAGTGAATATTTCTTTCTACGTCTACAGTATCTAACACTATATATATATATAAATATATATATATATATATATATATATATATATATATATATATATATATATATATATATATATATATATATGTATATATATATATAACTGAAGCTATATATTAAAATGAAACTGAATTTAGGTCGGTACACCTCCGTAGCGAATCTTAAACTTACCTCTATCGTGCTGTTGTTATCATTTTAGATCAAACAATGAATTTTCCACCCGACATCTCCATTTCAAAAATGTTCTTTCACTTACCAAACCTCTGTTTTTTCGGTCTTCTTCGTTTATCATTATTCGAGTAAGTTTAACTTTTGATGTTTTATTTTATTATTTGCTCCTAATCAATATGATTATTTATAATAAACTTTTCATTTTATTTTTTTTTTTTTACTTTCTGTCTAATATTCAGTTACAGGCATAAAGAAACACATGTCGTAATAGCGGCCAACGCAAATCAAAGTTTAACAACAGTTAGTCACAGTATGATGTAACCATGTCATGTGGAAGTATACAGAGTGAAGTTCTTCTTCTACCTAAGTCTGGAATTGAACATAAAACACCCGGTTTGGAAAAGATTGAAATTATAAACGCAGGTACTGATGGCGACGACAGGGGCGAGTTATTACAAAGTTTATCAGGTGCAATAACAAAAAGTAATAAATCAAACAAATATAAAGAAAAAGCAAGCCCATTAAATTACATTGAGATTGACTGTTCAAATCAAAGGAAAGCTTCAAAAAAAGATCGAATTATCACTTGATGTTAAATGACTCTGGCGTTATTGTTTCAAAGGCATCACTAGATAACACAGATCAAGATTATATTCACAGCCAAGATGATTGTGTACATATTGTTAAATTAAATCTAACTTAACGCACAAGGAAATTTAATCGAACCGGAAGATAAACGTATTGATGATAAAAAATCTGTTTATAATAACAAACAAGAACTTGCAATTAATAAAGAGTAAACTTGTTTAGACAAAAGTACATCACGCGATGCATCTAAAGATCGATATATTGATCGGTTGAGGATAAGAAAAAATAGTTTAAGTACAGCAGATGAATCTCTTACAGCTTCGATGGAGGGCAATATAAGTAAAAACAATTACGCCAATTGTTCCTTAGTACAAAGCAATTTTGTTGATTGTGTAACAAAACAACTGGACACGTGATGTTAATACCAGTATTTTTAATGTGATCTTGAAGGTTATTGATGTTGTGATGTGTGTGTTGGTGTGTGCGTCAGATGTGTGCAATGTCAGGGTTTTTATATGGTATCTGTTTACCAACAACCAGAAGATGACCATCCTGTTTTTGTTTTCAAGGGAAAATGACCATCCTGTTTTTGTTTACGAGGGAAACAATTAGTGTTGTCTGAATCTTTGACATAAGGTTCAACTAAGTACAACCTTAAAGTTCAAACACGGACTTTAAAATATATGAAAATTTACCAACTCCTAAATGTCTGAATGTATGAACATATTTTATTACACTCGTCCCCACCTATAGACAAATATAAAATTTACAATTTTAGATTTTTAGACTAATCTGAAAATTTACCATAGATTTTTAGACTAATATGAAAATTTACCAAATACGAAATGGTCATATCTAGGTTGCGGTAGGTGATTTGTGCAAATGTAATACAATAAAAGATATGATAATTATTATTAGTGATTTTCACATACATAAATATAAATTAAAAAAAATTTAGAGTCCAAATTGTTGATTTCGCGCACTTGAAACAAAAGTTAATTTAAAACTTTACGAATGACCAATAGTTAAGTTCAAACTATATAAACATATCCTGTCCGTACAATAAAAATCCACACATTGCTGTCTGTTCCAAAGTTTCATTCTGTAAAATAAAAGTCCACACATTGTCTGTCTGTTACAAAATTCCAATATACGGAAATCGTGTCCGTAAAGTCAAGAAGGTATTTAAATAAAATAAAGAGTCACACAAGGCTATATATATTTAAATACTGATAACAGTTCAGTCACATAATTCACGTAATTAAATTAATCCTTTAAATGTCTCCTTCTGGCACTACACCTGCCGTGAATGAAGGAGAGATATCTTGAGCCGGAAAATGGCTTAATATACATCATGATTAATATACACTCAAGTTCCTTTGATATCCGTCAATAAAATCTGTGAAGTTAAACGGTGAGTAACTTGCTAAATAATCCTTTAAGTTTAGCACACACATATATATATAAATATATATTTATTTATCACAATATTATTTCCTGTGTTTAAACTTAATAATTTGATATATCCAGTATGATTAGCATATTATCTGTATGAAAGTACACATCGCTGAGATAGTTAAAATTTGTATACTAGTATATAGTTAATCAGAATGACAAAATTCACAGTTAATTATCTTCTTGTAAATGTGGATACAGCGTCTGTTTTGGAGTTGGGACCTTTTCCATGCATGTTTCCATCAATGGTGTTGTGGCCGTCAACGGACTGTATAAAACACTGTCTCGTTGAACTTCCTTTCGATTTACTCCAGGAGTTTAACGTTACAGTATTTTGTGTAATGATTGTAGGTCCAGTATCTTTTCTATCACTTTGAGAGGCCTTGCGACTTTGGAAGAATTTATACAAAATTATAATGAATAAAATAAGAATCAAAATTCCTGCCAGAGATGAACCAAAAATTTTCCATGAATGTGAGGTCATGAATGATTCATTTACATTAGCAGGTTGAACAGAATTAATTTCTTGTATCAAGTTTTTCAAAGGAATTTTTTCTATGTTGTGAAGTTTTGAGGGAATTCGGATTTTATTAAATTTTGGAAAAGCCTCATGAAATGGTTTCCATAAGGATAATTTATTAAAATTCATCAGACGGAAAGCATTAGTAAATTCAGGTAAGTTGATGAGGTTGGCCTTATGTCTGTAGAATGAAGGCAGAGTGACGTAATCACTAAAAGCAGTACATGACATATTTAAACTTATTAATTGGAGTGGTGGTTTTACCGTTATTGTATTGGGAGCTAAGGTGGTATTATCACATACAATCGAAAATGAAATTTCAAAATTGGTAACAACTATCCACAAACCCTCAGAAATCAATTCTGCAAGGGGTAATTGCGAATTAGGCATTGAAAATCTTCACCCATATATTTTCGACGGGGTTTTAATATTGTGTCGATTGGTAAAATTGGGTCTCTGTTATAAAGTAGAAAAAATGGACTAAATTTGCTAGATTCATTAATGTTAAAACGAACTGCTGCAAGAGCCTGTGGTAAATATGTGTCCCAAGTGTCAAAATGTCCATCAATCAATTTAGCTAAAATAGAATTTAATGTCTGATGACTTCTTTCTACACGGGAGTTTCCAGTAGGGTTGTAAAAACTGGTTTTCACATGATGTATTCGTAATTCATTTAGAACTTTTTTGACAATCCGGTTTACATTTTCTTTGCCATTATCAGTTACTAATTCTAAACAGCAAGAATGACGAGGAAATATTTCATTCAATAAAAGACTGGCGATGTTTTCAGCTTCTTTAGATTTAACTGCAAAAGCTTCCACCCAACCAGTAAGAATACAAATAAAACTGACAATATATTTGTTACCGGAAAGTGTCTGTGGGTGGGGTCCTGAAAGATCTAATTGTACTTTTGCAATAGGAAATGGCGAAGTGTCAGTTTCTTGTATGGGCGGCTTAATTTTAGTTGATGCATGTTTTTGACACGTTACACATGCAGATACATATTTATATAACTCTTTGTTAAGTTTAGGCCAATAATACTTAGTCACAATAGCTGAGAATGTACGATCTATTCCGGGATGACCATTGCAGTCATGATATTGTTTGATAACAAAACTTCTTAAATACTCAGGAACATAAAGTCTGAGATGAGCATCTGTGTCTGGTTTTGAAACGAAATACACTATATTTGTCTATGATAAGGAATTTTTGCATTCGCTGATCATCCTTGCCATGTTCTATATTGTCCTTTATTTGCAAAATAGCTAAGTCTTTTAATTGTTCATGAACCATGTCAAGATCTAAAATTTGATAATTTTCAGGACAAAATATGTCATTTTCCTGTTGCTGAAATGACGCATACTTTCCAGGATTAAAATAATTTGAATTTAAAGCATTTATCTCAAACGTATTATCAGAAATGTCGAGCAGATTATCTCCACTAGTATCTTGTTCTATGGTTTTACTTCCATCAGGTAACCGTGAAAGCATGTCAGCAATAACATTAGAACCCCCTGGAAGATATTCAATTTTTGCATTGTATGACATAATGTTCAGTGCCCACAACTGAACTTTACGATTTTTTATTTCTGATTGAAGTAGATACTTAAGAGGTTGATGATCAGTTTTGATTGTCAATTTAGCATCATGTAAATAATGATGTAATTTTTGAAGAGCATAATGAACTGCAAACGCTTCTTTTTCTAAAGTACTCCATTTTTTCTGAGTTGGGCTCAATTTATGTGAAATAAAATAAATCGGTTTTTCATGTTTTTCACCTGGAATAATTTCTTCACCTGGATTACATGATTGCGTAAGTACCGCACCAACTGCGTAATCACTTGCATCTGTGTAAAGCGTATATGGTTTAGAAATATCTGGATAGCTCAATAAAGGTACCACAGATAAACTTTCCTTTAAATAATTAAATGACCTTTGACATTCGTCTGACCAAATGAATTTTGCATACTTTTTTGTTAAATTTATTATTGGAATAGCAATTTCTGAAAAATTTGGTATAAAACGTCTATAATAAGAACAAAGGGAAACAAAAGAGCGACATTGTTTAACATTTTTAGGTGGGGTCATAGATTTGATAGCTTCCACTTTATTTTCATCGGGTTTGATGCCTTGTCTATTTATTGTGAATCCTAAATATTTAGTCTCTGATTGGAAAAACGTACACTTCCTAAGTTTCAATTTTAAATTGTGCTGACGCATACGATCAAAAACTTGTTGAATATGATTTATGTGTTCTTCTTTTGAACGTGAAAAAATTAGGATATCATCTAAATAATTTACTGTGAATTGATCTAGACCTTGTAAAAGCTTAGATATTGCAAAAGAAAATACATGAGGAGCATTCATTAAACCAAAAGGACAAACTAGAAATTCGAAAAGACCTCGATTGCATGCAAATGCAGTCTTTGGTCTATCTTCAGGTCTCAGAAGTAACTGCCAGTATCCTTGCTTAAGATCTAATGAAGTAAAATACATGGATTTCCCAAGTCGACATAGAATATCGTCAATAACAGGAAGTGGAAAAGAATTTGGTTGAGTAATAGCATTTAATTTCCTATAATCCACACAGAAGCGATAACTACCATCTTTTTTCTTCACCAAAACACATGGAAAACTCCATGGGGAAGTAGAAGGTTTTATAATATTAGCTTGTAACATATCATCAATGGCATGCGATAAAGTTTTCTGTTGTAAAAGGGGTGTCCGGTATGGTTTAAGTTTAATTGGTGGATGGTTTCCTTTGTCAATTTCCATTTGAACTAGGTCAGTCTGAGTCAAGTCAGTGTCTTTCTCAGCAAATATATCTTTATAATTATCAAATACTTTCATAAGTAAGTCTTTGTGCTCAGATGGAACCTGAATTTCGGAGTGTGAAACTTCCTTCACATTTTATTTATCGTCAATAAGCTCAGATACAGACAAAATGTCACGATCACTTGTATTATTAATCTTGGCAATGACTAAACCTTTCCGTAGTCTAAAGTGTCTATCAGAATTATTAACAATAGTGACTGGAATATTAGACTTGCTTTTATTTAATTTAAACAGTGAGTTGATAACAGTAATTTCTGGTTGTTGCAATAAAAATGGGGTGTCTATTGAATTCACTTCACAAATACTGTTTGTCTGAAAATTTGCATGACTATTAACTTTGCCAAAACATAAAGTTGTAGAACGTGGTGGAAGTGGAATACACTTTTTTAAACGAACCAATGAAGAAATATGACAATCTTCTACAAATGGAATCATAATCCCATTCACCCGAAGACATTTTAGGTCAAAATATAATCTGACATTTTCTTTTGCCATCCAGTCTCGTCCTAAAATAAAATTTCTGGTCATGTCAGGGGTAACATAGAATTTGTGTGTCATTGTATGACCACGCATTGAAAAAGTAAGATATACATAGCCAAGAACAGTTATGGTTTTACCTTTAACTGATTGTAGATAAATGTTTTCTTTATGAAGTTGTGGTTGAATTCTGAACATTTTTAATAATTTAGAATGACAGAGGCTTAGGTCAGCTCCGGAATCAAGTAAAGCACGGAATTTCTGTTTATTTACTTTAATAAGACAAGAATTTGGATTACCAGAGAGGTTAATACAAAAATTTTCCGGAGACTTCTTTTGTCGTCCGATATTAGCCTCTCGATATCGTAGAGATTTTAGTTTTCCTGATTTTGACGTGGTACAACGTTTTGCCTACGACGGTGTTGATAATTATTAGTTGAGTTTTTTGAATGGAAATTTGTAGGGTAGCTTGTAAACATAGGACGATATTGATGTTGAAAATGAGGAGTTTGGGACCTAACATGACTTTGTTGAAATGATGATTGTGGTCTGTATCTCCCACCTTGTTGAAATGATGTTTGTGGTCTGTATCTTCCCCTTTGAGATGGGGGTGATGTAAACGAAGAATGTGGATGATTGGTACCACGATTGTGTGTTGACATTTTTGTGTGGTTTGAAGCATTAAGATGTGATACAGAACATTTCGGCGAGAATGGTCTATTTCCATAGGCTCTTCTTCATTTAAGCCATTATGAAACGAATTATTTGACCTTAATGTAAATTGATTTATTAAGTTAGACTCAGTCGTTGCACAATTTATTGCATCCTGAAACTTAGTAAATTTATGACGCATAACTTTGAGTCTGATAGATGGATTTTCGAGACCATCATCAAAAAATCCAACCAATTGTTTTGCAACAATTGGGTCAGCTAAATCTGTGCCGACATAATATTGTTCAGCAAGAGAAAAAAGTCGTTGTGCATATAATTGCACAAGTTCATTTTTGCACTGTCTTATCTGCTTTAGCAAGGCAAAAGCATGAGCCTCATCTTGAATATCACCAAAACATTTCTTGAGCTCAGTTTGGAGGTTTTCCCAAACAACAGGATTATGTTGAGACATGTAGCGATGTATATACTCGCTAACAGCACCTGTACTTGATTGGTAAGCCAACAGGTGTTTTGGTATACTGTGATTAGTTAAAAGCGCCTGTTTATCAATGTCCTGAAGCCATTGTTTAAATTTTGAGCGGGAGCCGTCAAATAATTTATTGGCACACCAAGAATTATTGCTTAATAACCTTTTATTTGGAAGATTTTCTAATTCAGTTTAGCGAGCTTGTTGTCCTTCTACTAAAGTAGTTACTCTTTGACAAGTTTCCGAAACTGCTTGAAAGAGTGTTAAGGCATTAATTTCTTGTTGCATTTTGGTTCTTATTTTTGAATTCTTAAAACGTTAAATATTTTAATATTATTTTTGTTATAGTTTTTGTAATTAATTTTTTTTTTTAAATAATTTTATGGCCTTGAGTGAAAGAAAGTTATGATACTGAAACTACTTACAATTTTATTGCTCCGCTCTTGGAGATGATCGTCTAGTGGTTTGGAAGTTGGACTTTCGGTCGCGGCACCAATGTACGCTGGACAGGCGTCTGTGTAACAAAACAACTGGACACGTGATGTTAATACCAGTATTTTTAATGAGATCTTTAAGGTTATTGATGTTGTGATGTGTGTGTTGGTGTGTGCGTCAGTTGTGTGCAATGTCAGGGTTTTTATATGGTATCTGTTTACCAACAACCAGAAGATGACCATCCTGTTTTTGTTTTCAAGGGAAAATGACCATCCTGTTTTTGTTTACGAGGGAAACAATTAGTATTGTCTGAATCTTTGACATAAGGTTCAAATAAGTACAACCTTAAAGTTCAAACACGGACTTTAAAATTTATGAAAATTTACAAACTCCTAAATGTCTGAATGTATGAACATATTTTATAACAATACATTGCAGAAATGGTCAGAATAATGAAATCTAACAAGTTACCAAATTTCGTAACACTTCATGTAGGAGTTGTTGCCCCTAAAATTATATTGTTTGCTTGAAAATAATAAAATTTTGAATTAGCCTGAAAACTATTAACTTTTTGTATAGGCATGTATATTAGAACATATTAGATATTGAAATGACAATCATTTTGATATATGGTTTAAGATCGTATGTCAAGGTCATAGCTCCATAAGTGTAGTGAAATGGTTAATAATTTGGAAATTATTTATTGTACTATAGTAACAATATGCAGATTAGCTTCTTATGAATGAAATGAGGCTAGATAATTTTGATTGTGGCAGTTCTAACCTTGAGAACACATCGGAAGTTTCTGTAATTAATATAGTGTCTAATGCACTTTGTAGTCAATTTTGGAAATATCATCAGGTGAGCGTTAAGGCCCGTGGCCCTCTTGTTACAATTCTGTGGATACGTGAACTAATAACAATTGTCTCTGAATAAAAAGAAGTCGAGGTAATGGTGTTTTACGTCTAAAAAAATTCTTTCACTTCGGGCAGTTATTTCTAGAAAGAGAGAGGAATCTGGAGGACCGGAAAATGTTTACTGATATTTTCTTACACGAAGATCTACATCGATTAGGATTTGAACCTAGGTGACAGCTGGCTCTAACCGGTAAGCATGCGCGTAATCCTTTCTGGCATGGAGGTCCTCAATATATGCCCAAGGAATCACAATCTTCATGGCCGTTGATCAGGTTTTATCAGAGGTTCTACGACTGCGGCGAGAAACATAATATTTTTTTTCTCTTGCCAAGAATAAAGAAAGACAAATGAGATGACAGTTATCTTTTGTATTGACTTAAGGTCTCTTTGTTTGGGGAGTAATGTACTCTCAGTTGCTAGCGTCGTTGAAGCCGTTATGTCCATCGACCCAATAGGCATTAATGCTCCGGACATACCTAAGCTCTTATTGCACATATCGCAAAGGTATATTATCCAAAAGAAATTGTAGTATTTTTACTTAAAGTTAAATTCGATATATATTTATATTATTCAGCTCGTTGATTTAAATAAATATATGGTCTCTGTATCTAATTTTTTAAACGTCGGCTGTTAAAAAATATATACGTTATTTACATTTGAACATTATTGAGACCCTTTAGGGTTATTGGATTGTCAAGTAAGAGCTTTATAACAATTTTTGTGGACACTCGACCTTATAATTTCTGCAAAGAGACATTTACATTATCAATATACAAATTTAATAAATGAATTGAATGCAGAATCATGAGAAAATAAACACATTTACTTTGAAGATGGTTTTAGGTAGGTAAAAATGTTATGGAATGTCATTTTACTACCGAATGAACTTTGATCAAAATTAAAAGTACACATCTTTATAAACATATTTATATACCATTTATTGAAATGCATCCAAAAAAGATCATTTGTGGATTGGTTGTTTTGGTCTTGACTATTTAGTTTTTTAATGGATTTAAAAGGCTATTAGAAATATCATAATGTCGAGGATTGTCGAACTTAAAGTGTCTATGGGTACGTAAACTTCTTTAGTGCTTAGGGACCCTGAGATTTCTGCAAACCTTGCGTACAAACATAATAAGTATGTTGTTGTCCCAGCTGATAAAGCTTCTACCAACATAATTTTCGTTTGTAAGAAATTCTATGATGAATGTCTTATTGAGCTTGGTTTCGATAGTATATCGGAGAATCCTTCTTATACCAAAACCAATTTTACCAAAGATGAAGTTCTTTCCAATCAAAGGGGAGACCTTGAGTCTTTCAGTATCAATTTAAACAGGAAGCTTTTCCTTACTTGTTTTGGATTCCAAAACTTTACAAATATCCATACAAGGAAAGGTATATTACAGGTTCTACCAAATCATTTTCAGTAATTCTAACACAAATTATGACGGTTGTCGAAAAATTGCCTTTAGACTTATTCAAATAAAGTCTATTCTACATCTGGCATCAACCAATTGTGGAGTCTAAAAAATTCTAAAGAACTATCTTCTTCCTAAAACTCGATCTTCGGTAAAAAGTACAAAAACTTGATTTTTCTACCATTTACACCACTATGCCTCATTCTAAATTAAAAGAACGTCTAATACAAATCATTCACTTGTCATTCTTTTACAAAAACGGTAAACCAAGGTTAAAATATCTAGTGCTCAACAGGGATTTGTAAAACACCATACAGACTGTAAAAAAATATACTTAAGAAACCATCAACAAAATGTTTTTGATAGACAACATATTTGTTGTGTTTTGCAAAATAATTTTCCAACAATCAATCCGTATACTAATGGGCACAAACTGCGCAACCTTGCTTGCTGATTTGTTTCTTTATTCATATGAATCAGAATTTTTTTCAAAACCTTGTCACATCAACTACACATACAGATGTAGTTATATAGATGACGTTCTATTTCTAAATAATACCGAATTTGGAGAAATGTAAATGTCATCTATCTAAGTGAGCTTAAAATAAAAGACGGATACTTCATGCTCTGCTTCATATTTGGTCTTATTACCTTAATAATGACATCAACAAAAGGTTACATCTGAAGCTATACGACAATCGTCATGACTTCAAGTTTTCTATTATCAACCATCCGTTTCTTTGAGTAATATTCCTGATTCTCCGGCGTATGATATATATGTTTAACAGTTGATACGGTTATAGTAGAGCTTCTTCTCACTACGGGAACTTTCTACAACGAAGCAAACTGTTTACAATTAGATTATTGACTCCAGGATATTGGAAGCCTAGGCTAATCAAGGCCGTTTACCCTTTAACCCTTTAATTGGCAGATACGCCAAACTACGCCATTCTGATTTTTGGCGTGTCGAGTGTACAATTTTCAGTGTTGATTTATTATTTATGAACGGATCGTTAAAAACTTAGTACCATAATAAACTGTAGAAAATTTCCTATAAACTTTATTCTTTGTATTTTTTTCTACAAAAACTCGGCCATATAGAATTTTTAAATTGAAATTGGATGACGCAATTCAAATTTCGTTTTTAGTGATTTTTTTCTACGTTTTAAATAACCTATTTTTAAATGTATTTCTAAATGTCAAAATGCTGTCAAACTTATATATGTTTAAAAATAGAGAAAAAATTGTCTATAAATCGTAAAAAAAAACATTTATTAAACGCGTAGAATGAGAAATGGGGTACTTTAATTTTGTGCTACATGCGGACAAAAAAAACCGTGTTAGAGTAAATAAATCAGTTTACGACGTTATGAAGTACCGTTTTCAACCATCAAGCTTTGGTTTCTTAAAATTTTCGACTTTTTTCCTTTTAAAAATACTAAAATGATGATCCCATGAAATATTTACAATTGCTGGTAATAACCTGTTGATCAAAAGTAAAATCTGTCTTAGGTAACCCCCCCAAAATAGCAGATATTCAGAAGACCTGGAAGACAAAAAAGGGAAATCACTCCGTTAACTTTGTCAGTTTTGTTTACAAGCCATTGCTATGATGCGGAGTTTGTTACTATATTTAAAAGTCCTGAATTTTAATTTTTATATCGCAAATCTTTGTAATTTATATAAAAAATTAAATTTACATCTAATTTGGCAAAAAATATGAAACATAAAAATTAAGCATACGTAACAGGTACTGAAAGTTTACCATCACCATTTTTTCGATTTCGGGAAATATGGCTTCAAATAGCGATCGAGACAGTGATTCTTCTTCGGATTTCGATCTCACGGATTCAGATAGCGACCATTCATTCGATTCAGACACAGATGATGACGACCAGTTGACAGAATCTTCAATCGGAACATTAGACAGCCAGGCTACAAACATCGACGAAGAATTTTGGCGTGACGATTTGGAAGACGTTCATATAGACCGTTTTGAACAACCACAAGGACCTCGACACACTTTGGACAGGGATTCCCCAGTTTTGAGTTACTTCTTGCTGGTGTTTCCAATCAGCATATTTTTGCATTTAGTAGACCAGACAAACTTATATGCCCAGCAGTGTGGCGCTGAAATTTGGAATCCCACGACATTGGACGAAATGCGTGCTTTCATAGGACTCCAGATCATCATAGGGATAAACCAGTTACCCAGATACACCATGCACTGGTCCAGTAATAAGTTTATAGGTATCAGAACTTTTTCAAAATTTCTTCTCCCCAAAAATAAAGGAAAATGACATATGTAAACTTAAAATTTAACACCCCCACCACATATAAATCAGTGTCCAAAAAATCTAAATCTTTTACTTTACCTGGCCCGGTCCCCATCTTGTAACACTAACGGGCACCTGCTAATTATAATAAATTTTTATCTGATTTGACAAATATAAACTTCTCAATTTAAAATCTGATTTTTGAGAATCAAGTAAATTGTTATTAAAAATAATAAAATTACAATATTAAATTATTATTATTATTGTTATTTTTTTATTTGTACAGTATTGTTGTCAGGATTTTCTAATATGTAGTCAGTACATACAATAAAATATTATTATCATTATTATTTTTATATATAATATATATCACCAGTAGTTATTGAGCCCTGATAATTTTTTTTTAGAATTTGAATCTAATATTTTTTTTTTAAATTGTATCTATGTTCATAAAATGTTTGGTCTGAGTAATGTATATTGTCATGTAATATATATGTTACAGGTAATCTAGGTATTCAAGATACAATGCCCCTGAAACGATTCCAAGCACTGACCAGATTTTTTCACATAAATGACAACACTACTCAGGGACAACAGAACACTCCTGATTATGACAGGTACTTTGTACAGTAATTTAATGTGATAAAATATTTATAATTACAACTGATTGATTTCTATTTGATTGTTATTGGGAAGAAAAATGACAGAAAAAATTAAGAGATAGCTTTGGAAAACATGAGATGACTTTGCATACCTGTGATGCCTCGTTCATTGTGAGAAAGAATAATGATCATGAATAAAATTGATAAAGATAGATTTCTTCTTTGGTGATGTTAAATCTAAAAATCAACTCTAGCATGTCTTATTATAATGTAGACACATTCAATTAAGTACCTACAAGTCATAGCAACTTCAGAATCGCCAAATGTGGCCTGGCTTGCAATAGCATCACAGTGTGACAGTGCAGTAACATTCAGTTATATGTTTAGTGACATAAAAATCAATATTTAATCATATGCATAATGATAAAAATGGATATGTATTGATAATATCTAGTGAATACTTTTAACTTTACTTCCTAAAATGTTGAATTTTAGGTAAGAAAAATATGACATTAAACAGTTTTAAAACTCTTACTAGTGTAACATTGTTTTTCTTTTAGACTTCACAAGATAAGACCTCTTTTAGACACGACAAAAAGAACTTTTCAGGAGCAGATGTGGGCCTTTAAAGAACAGACAATCGATGAGGGCATCATAAAGTACAAGGGACGGTTTTATGCAAGGATGTATTTGCCAGATAAACCAGTAAAGAGAGGATTCAAGGTAAAATTTACCCTGATTAGGAAAATATAAGGTAACATTCTGATTTATGTAAGTTTTTCATGAAATGAATGTAAAGATTGATTTATTGAGTCTTTGATACATTTTATATTAGAATGTTATATATACCTGTCTTATACATCATATCCTCATTTATTGAAATTACTTTTGGTTTACATTTGATTTCAAATTCTATCTCACGTAGTTTGAACTTTGTATGTATTTTGTCACTGCTACTGATCTTTGCCTTTTTTACAAGTATCTATTGCCTTCCAGTATCACTGAATTGATATGTTTTTTAAATTTTAGATTTTCATGAGATGTGACAAAGACGGATACTGCTATGACTACAGACCTTACCTTGGGAAACATGATACCTTTAGAGGGAGAAATTTTGGAGAGAGAGTGGTAAAACATCTATGCAGACCCTTGAAATACAAAGCTTTTCATGTTTTTTTGACAGGTGATTATATTATACATTTGGCTAACAATAGTTTTATACTTCCCATCACCTCTTTTTTAGCCACCCAGAAGTACTGAAAGCAAGAATTTAAAATCGAGTATTCATGTAAAACTTCAAATAATATACCTAAAATCTAGTATTCCTGTCATTGCTGCCATGGTAGGTTAGTGATGGAATAAAGGTCCAAGGGAGACAACTAGGAATGCATTTTTTTTTGGGGGGAGGCTATGTTAAACTATAAAAATAAAAACTTAAAATCTATTTTGTTTTGTATTAACGTTTTTTTTTCTGTCCCATACAGGTTTTTCACCTCTGTTCCTCTTGTGAGAACCTTGTATAACCATGGAATATATAGCTGTGGGGCAATAAAGAGTGACAGAGAGGGATTTCCACAAGAACTGCGTAGTCCAAACTTGGTAAGAGGTGAAACAGAGCAGAGACAGCATGGCAACCTTGTAGCAACTGTCTGGAATGATTCAAACTATGTAAGTTCTTAATTATATTAGTTATATTTCATGAAAACATCTGGCAAAATCTGATAAATTGATATTGTTAGCAACTGACTCTGAAACCTGTATAAAGCTTAAACACATCCTATATAAATATTCAGAAAATTTTAACAATAAAAGTGATGAAGCTTTATTTATAATCCATTGTCACGAACAAAAAAATTGTAGTTGCAAAATAAATACAGTAAAGAATACAAAATGTTAAAGCAAGACAAGATAAACACTGATTGAAAGCAGGGTGTCAAGTAATGGTGTTTTATGACTCAAACAAGATTCTTTCACTAATATATATATATATATATATATATATATATATATATATATATATATATATATATATATATTTCTTAAAATGTTGGATGAAACCAGAATACCTTGGGAAACTGCTGACATGTGCCAACTTAGACTTTTTGGCTGAACACAGGAATTAAGAGCTAGACATTTTTGTTGACTTTTTAGATGACAAATTGTAGTTATATCCAAACAATAAAATGATGAACTCTAAAATAAAAAATAATTAACTGATTTACTTTTTTGTTTAGGTTTATATTTTGAGCACAAACTCAAACCCAGTTGGAGATGGACCAGTTTGCAGACGTAGCAGAGGAGGACGATGTCAGGAGTTTCTGCGACCACCCCCTGTGGAGTCTTATCAAAAGTTCATGGCAGGTGTTGATAGGGCCAATCAACATAGATCTAAGAATCCTGTTGACCATTCTTCCAAGAAATATTGGAAATTCTTTTTTAACTTTATTTTAGAGATATGTTTAACTAACGCTTTTTTTATTTTTTGCAGGACACCAGGTAATAATGGTAAGTATGACCTTCTTGATTTCAGATTGGATATTGCCAACCAATTGATAAATAATTTTAGTTGTAGGAAAAGGAAAATTCCCATAGAGAGAACCCTGTTGGAGGACCATTGCATGAACAGGTAAGATTAGATCGTCCAAAGTCTACATGCAAGTGGTGCCCAAAGTTTGGTGAGAAGAAGAGAAAGGAAACAGTTAAGGGTTGTAGTTTATGTAATGTTCATTTATGTTCAATTAATTGTTTTGATAGGTATCATCAAAATTAATGTTCTTTTTTCTTTCTTTTCATAAAACCACCTGTAAACAATAATACTGTTGTTTAATTATCTCTCTTGTTAAATGTGATGATACATTTTTATATAATTTATCTATTACTAATACCCATGGGACTGATTGTCAGTCCCAGTATTTTATTTTCAGGTTTTTTTTTTCAATGAAGAACAGAATGTAGTCTTTATTCTTCCTGACAGAACAACAAAACACTTCATGAAATTCACACACACACACACACACACACACACACACACACACACACTACTTTATGAATACCTGTAAATATTAAGACATTGCTGCAGAATTAAAATGTATGTATATAGTACATTTTTATATTTATTAAAAAATTAAAATTAGTTTTTTAGTTGTATATTCTTATCAAAGTTGATAGTTACAAGGCATTTATTGACTTGTTGGTGAGTAAAGTGTACCAGTAACCATTTGAATCTTTTTTTTATTTATGTTGTTTGAAATATGGAAAGAATATGAACACCTTGACCACTAATTATTGGAACTGATTATTGAAAGATACTTAATATAATGATATTAAAAATCAAAAGAACAAGAACGACAAGTATATTCAGACAACTGATTATAAAACCCTTAACATAAGACAAACACTGTAGTAAAAAAGTGGGGTTTACCATAGTTTATCTTGGTCCTAGCATTGAATTCTCCAGGGCACAAAAATATGTAGTAGCATTCAAACTACATGCAAATTTATCTAAAAAAATATCACAATATCAACATGTTTTGTTACCATGGTAACAGAACTTTTTGTTTAAGATATATAATCAAAACGTTCAGTATAAATTATAGTCTTATTTATAATAAGACAAATAAGCATTCATACTTTGTATTGTTGAATATTAAGAGTAAAATATCTGACCTTAACTTTTAAAAAGTAAAAAGTAATAACATTTTAATGTTTTATAATAAATATCCAAAAATCCATGATATCTGGAGTTCCTTTTTTATGTGAAAAAGAAAATTTTAAAATTATTTTCATCTGTGCATCTTCCCCTAATATCTTAAATCTATAGACATTAATGAATTTGACTAAATTCCAAATAAACATAAAAATAATGTAAATTTGTACAATTGTATGAAGGTTCAAGTTTTGGTTGCCATAGTAACCAACCTCTTTTGTTTAAAAATGTTATAAAAATAAATTATAGAACATGAGTCTTCTAAACATGATTTAGCATTAGTCAGTCTATTGGTACTGATGAAATTTTAGAGTAAAAAATGTTTTCTCAACTTTTAGAAAATTAAAATAAAATAAATGATGGTTTCCGTTTTTTAAAATAACATTAGCTAAAAGTATGATATTTGGAGATCTGTTTTAAGTGAAAAATTGTAAATTTTGAAACCTTTTTGTCTATGCATCTTCATTTGATACTTAACTCTGTTGAAACTCATAAATTTTAGTTTCACATCAACCTAAACTTTAAGAAGTATGGGTATGAAGTGTAACTACATCATTTTTTCTTGTTTTATGCATTTTTCACAGTTTTGGTTGCCATGGTAACAAGATGTTTGTTTGAAATCATAATTAAAATAAAATATAGTTTAAGACCTTTCCAAAAATATATGGTTTAACATCAGCCTCTCTATTAGTATTGATGAATTTTTTAAGTCAAAGGTATGGTCTTGATTTTGAAAAAACAAAACAAAAACAAAAGCATTTACATGCTTTTGAATAAGTTACGAAAAATAAAATGAATTTCTGGTTTCTTATTTTGGGTGAAAATATGCAATTTTTGAAACCACATTTCGTATTTACATTTACATGACAGTTTCTTTTAAATTATTTGTAAAAATTATTATATTTGTAAACTGAAAATAAAAAAAATTGACATGAATGGCTAAATAATATTGATATTTTCAATAAATTTTTGCTTTTGTATTGTTTTCGTTGCCATAGTAACCGTAATTTTGTAAAACATATTTTTAAATACAAATTTTGCATTGATAGTTAACAAATGTGTATGGTTTAGCAGGGATAATATTTCCAGAAAAACTTGCAAATTTGTGTCAAATAATCATATAATTTTACTAACAAAACAAAACAAAACACATGAAAATATGCTTATTTTTTACCCAATTGACCGAAAAGCTATGATAATTATTCTTCTTATTTTTTGTGAAAACGGGCAGATTTCGAAATTTTCTTTTCGTATCATCATAAGTTGATACTTTACTTTGTTTTTCATGCATTATCAGGTTTTTCTACAATATCTGCATTGTGATGTAGAAAATTTATTTTAAAAAACACAAAATTATGCAAATTTTCACATAATTTCATTGTAATTGCGGTCTTTATGTTGCCATGTTACAGATATATGGATAGAACTTGCCTTGAAAGAAAGTATGGTATATGGGGATACCAAATATATATGGGTTGGTATTTAGCATTTTTAACGCAAATGCCGAAAAAAATGAATTGAAAATATGGTACAGATTTTGTAAAATTTACCAAAATTCTCTGCCAATTAAAGGGTTAATTGGCAGATACGCCATTCTGATTTTTGGAGGGTCTGTTGCATAATGTTTGGTGTAAAATTGTTTCAACTTGACCGATTTATGTAAATGTGGTACCGTTTGAAACTAGAGAAAATTGTCAACAAATAATATTCGAGTTTTTTGATACGAAATATATATTTCAATTCGATTTTTTAAGTTGAAAATTACGAAGCAATCCCTTTCCTGATGTAGTGAAAAATTAGGAGTACGGAAAAGTAATTCGTTCAAACTTTAAAATTGAGTTTCAAACCCAAATAAAAACCACATATTTATGAAGAGCAGGAAAAGGTTGTTTGATTTATGTAGAGAAAAAATAATTTGAGCAATAAATAACATCGAATTCATTACTTCGAACAACTACCACTTTTGATTTTTATCATTTTTTTTTTTTTTTTTGTTTGTTTTTTTTTACGTTTTTGCCCTCAACGGAAAAGCAAAACGTTCCGTTCTTATTTTACATGGTGACACTGTTTGATGCATCTTTATAAGTAATTTTGTAACTTTGATTGACAAATTTTATGCAATTAAAAAGGATTTTTTCTATTTTATACACATAAAGAAATTGAATTTTAGAAATTATTACATTCAACAACTTTAAATCTGAGGTAAAAAATTACGTATCATTATTACAACGTATTATCATAATCAATCACAAATTGGAAATTTATCGATGATTTTCTAAAATATTTTTTATACCAGGACGATCAAAATACAACTTTGATTATAATGTAGCCCGCGATTGGAATATCTGTTTGAGGATTTATCATTGCCGAGTATCATAATATACACCGCGTCCGTGTCGGGTAATCAGTCCGCGCAAACAAATAAATAAATGATTAAATAATTAAAATAAAATAAGAAATAAAAAACCTATATTTTACTTTATATCAGAATAATTCACATATAAAAACAATTGAATGCCTCGATTGATATCTGTATAACCCCTGTACCCGACACATGGTCACTGCATAGAATATGTGTCTTCTCCTACGTCCGTACAGTATTTCTAAAAATATCAAGGTCCGGCTTGGGTTCATAAATGATTATATATCATAACAAAGAATATATAAATACAAAGTCAAAATTTTGAAATAAAGACTGATCTTGGGCATTTGTTTATCACAGTCTTATGGACAATATATCCCACGATCATTGATTTGTTTTAACAAAAGTCCATGAAATGTCCGTGTTGTTTCATGTTTTAAGTAAAAAAAAGTAATGATTCAAAATAATGACAAATTATTGAAGTTATAGAGTTGAGTTGAGTTATGGTGTTTACCGTCCCAGTCAAGAATATTTTACTTATATCGAGACGTCGCCAGCTATAGGCAATAGTGCAGAATTTTTGCCTGTGCGTTTCGCTGATGGCATTATACAGCAGGGTTCTTTATCGTGCCAGCCCTACCGTGCCACCGGACCTCGTTTATTTTAAATTCCCATCCGAAAGAACCGTGACTTTCATTTCGAAATGCCGAGTGCTTGGCGAAAGAACTTTCAAGTCTTATGTCAGACCCGGTCGGGGTTCGAACCCACGACCTCCCACTTACGAAGCGAGCACACTACCAACTGAGCTACCGCAGTGGTATATAGAAGTTACAGATATTCATAAACCTGCATACATAATGATTAGGAATGAGAACTAATTTAATTTAAATATTCTTTTAAATTTTGTAGATAAATTATTTAAATTATAAAAATTGTATACATAGCGTTTGTTTTGTTTCGTTATTTTAACAAAAAATGACAACGTGATTATTAATTTTATTTACTTTACAAAGAAAAATTTTAAAAAGGGGGGGGGGTATTAACTGATAATGCCATCAATAATAAAAAAGAACGTCTGCATGTTGGGAAATAAAATTAACTGTCAGTAAAGTCAGAAAAAACATCTAGCTATTATGGTAAAATTCCAAAAAATACTATTTTAGTATTAATTGTAATAATTTTGAATTTAAGAGTTGAACTTTATTTTTATGTGTGTAAAAAGAATTCATATCTGGTTAATATAAATATGAAAATATTTTTAACTTTTTTTAATTTACTTATTGAAAATTAAATAAAAATTCAAAATCTATTGAAAATAATAAATACAATATCTTCATAGAAGAACATACTAAAAATTTGTGATTTTGAAATGCTTGTAGTCGCGTCTATTGTCACTAAACATATAAAATAACTTAAAACTTTCTTGATTCAAAAATACGCGTCTGAATGTCTAGGTCCCCTTCTCAAGATGTGAGAAAAATAATCTGTCTGCATGTCTCCGGATTTTACAGCTTGAATGAAAGGATCTTGAGTGGGGCGCAAAATTCCATGTCTCCACTCTCTGAAATGTGTATTCGTTGAGGACTCTCGAATTGTCAGGAGACTGACTATGACTTTTTTAACACACACACACACTCTCTCTCGCTCTCTCTCTCACTCTTCTCTCTCCGATTTAACCATAAAAATGAAGACAACGAAATAGTAAATAGTAATGACAATATAGTGTCATTATTCTCCAGTATAAGGACAACTCCTGTATGACGTGTAAACGATATTACCCAATCTCCGTGATAAATTATTTCAAGCAATCTTAAAAGCCTTATATTATAAACAGTATATTTAGGTATACTTGTCCTTGTAATCAATGCAGTGCCCTTAATGTGTTAATAATCCTTCTCAGATTTCGGTCGATAGTCACACACACACAAGTGCGCGCGCGCGTTGATTCAAGGTGGCTTACATGACAATGCTGTGTTTCCATAAGGTCGAGTAGGTTCATTTATGATTTAAATACTAAAATATTGTCTCAAGATAATAATTAAAATTCTTCATGTAAAGACAGATTTAACAGGCAATGCGTCAATATAACTTAAGTAATATTGAGTTAATGTCTGAAATAAATATTTCTATCCACTAATGTAAAAAAATGCATTGACAAACTTGACAATCGGTTTTAAAAATTGTAGTATAATTGATGAAAGCAACTTTTCCCACCCAAAATGCATATAATGTAAATTTGCATTTTCCAACAGTTGCAAAAGCTATTTGTTGCAAATGTTTGATATAATTCTGTTTATATACAAGATATATAGAAAGAAGACAAGATAATGTGGTTCACAGATAATCAAAGTTACCCATGTAACAAAAAAAGTATTAATCTTTGCCAAATCTCAAGTGTTTTTGTTGGTTTTCAAAGTTTTTCAATCTCTGTCGAAGTGATCGGTTTAAGAATGATAGAGGATACCCAGAGAAAAACACCAACCTTCAGAAGAAATATAAACTTTCCAACACCTGGATCTGCTCAGCTAGCTTGATTAGTCGCCTACAATTCGAAATCAGTGGTGAGAGGCACTGTAATATGTAACGCAATGATGTTCGAGTGTTACTTATCATTTGTCATTTGTACTCCTTAAAATACCTAAGTTTGCAAGGCCGACTTTTAGCATTCGTATGATGAATAAAATGCACATTGTTCACCTGCTGTTTCCTACCTGACCTTGTCTGATCCAAGGTAAATAATTACCAACTTTATCAAGTATCTGGCATATATTTAAAAAGATATCATAACTTCGTTCCAAACTGAAACTTTAGACGTCACAAGTTGTAGCAGTGTTTGTTTATTGTACTTATAAACTTTTGATATTTATGTAATGTGCTGATTTTGAATTTCTAAAAAAAATAATGCATTCAAAATAAGCACATGACACTGATTTTAAAGTTTTAATTGCATGTACTGCACATGGGTTTTCAAACGATTTAACAAATTTGATAGATTTTATTATCATGATAACGGATATGAACTTACAAGGAAATTTTATAAATTTTAGAGTGACGTTTGGTATAATTATACAAATTTGATTCATTATTTTTTTTTTGGGGGGGGGAGGTAAGTAAAAGATTTTTTGTTATCTCGAGTTTCTTCAAAAAATGCAAGATGGCTTCAAGTTTTAAAATAAAGAGTTATGTATCCTTATTTTAAGTGAAAGAATGAAAATTTTAAAACAATCTTTAACTTACAGTTCTACTAATTATACATTTTATAATAAACGAATAAAACTGGGTTGCACCTCTGTTTATTTTGCATGTAATAATTAAATAGCAAAAACAAAATTTTCATGGAAGTTTTCTAAATATAGATGTTTCTCTTTCATCATATATTGGACCTATCTTTTCCATTTCCTTCTCAAAACTGACCTTTCACATGACGGATGTAGCTAGCTAGACAGGAGTTGCTTACCCTTCATTAGCTAAAATGCTAATCAAGTTGTTATTTGAATTATGTAACCATAACAATTGTTCAGTTATGTTATAGTTAGACCGTGTACGTTAATACAAAACTTAAAACAATTAAAACAAAATGCAAACTCATTTAACAGGTGGGCGTTTAAATTTACTAAGGTAAAACAGATTGTCGAACAAATTCTGTTTAATATTTTTTCAGCCATTCGCGGCAATAGGAAGTTCATTTTTAACTGTGTGTTACACGTCGTTAACTTCCATATTTATTCCCAACCATAACCA
Source organism: Tegillarca granosa (assembly GCA_029721355.1). Classification (NCBI taxonomy): domain Eukaryota; kingdom Metazoa; phylum Mollusca; class Bivalvia; order Arcoida; family Arcidae; genus Tegillarca; species Tegillarca granosa. Next base: position 698,562 of record JARBDR010000915.1, on the reverse strand, counting down.
AAAAAGGCTTTAATAAAAGGAAAATAAACATTACATGACTATCAATAAGGAAATAATATTTAAAAAATAAATAAATGACTAGGTAATTTAGCTTGAAACAAGGGAAATATAATATCGTTGAAATATTATTTTTGTAAATACTTTGTACAATTTTCAGCTGAACATTGGTAACCAAAGACGAATAATAGTAAAATCAAGAACATTAAGCGAGCGATATCCTAAATGAATTATATCAGTCAAAAAATTGGTAAAAAGTAAAGATTATATGATAATAAAATAAAACAAACACACCAGTCCTTGTCCAAACTACAATCCTAAAAAAAAAAAAAAAACTTTTAAAGCTGGCAAAATTGGTTACACACGTGGACTTCCACCAAGGAGGTGAAGCCGGATGCTCCGGACGGGTAAGCACCTCCTGTCTAGCTAGCTACACCCATCACGTGTAAGTCAATTTTGGGAATGAAAAGAACAAAGAACTATGGTAAGTCGAATATATCCAGTATAAGTATGGATACAGTGACTGCATATATACCAACAATTTTGTGATGACAGTCATAAACTTTTTAAGGGCCTTGATTGGCTTAGGCTTGCGATATTCTTGCGTCAACAATTTAATTGTAAGCAGATTGATTCGTTGTAGAAAGTCCCCATAGTGGGAAAAAGCTCTACCATGATGTATTAACTGTGAAACATATAGACCATACGCAGGAGAAGCAGAAATATTACTGCAAAGAATCGGAAAGTTCACAATAGAAAAGTTAAAGTCATCATGTTTGTCGTATAGCTTCAGATGTAACTTTTTGTGGAAGTCATAATTAGGTATAAGTCCAAATATGAAGCAGAACATGAAGAATCTGTATGTCTTTTATTTCAAGCTCACTTGGATATATGGCTTTTACATATCCACGAAATTTGGAATGATTTAGAGATAGAACGTCATCTATATATATGTATTTGTAGTCAAATGATTTATCCAAATTTGACAAGGTTTTATAAAAATTCTGATTCATATGAATAAAGAAACAAATCAGCAAGCAAAGGTGCACAGTTTGAGCCCATTGGTATACCGATTTTTTGTTGAAAAATTATATTGCCAAACACAACAAATATGTTGTCTATCAAAAACTCTTAACATTTTGTTGATGGTATCTTCAGTATATTTTTGTATGTTGTTTAACAAAATAATCAGAATCCCTGTTGAACACTAGATATTTATATTTTTGTTTACCTTTTTTGTAAAAGAATGAAGAGTGAATGATTTGTTTTAGACTTTTTTTTCAATTTAGAGTGAGGGATAGTGGTGTACAGGGTAGAAAAACCAAATGTTTTTATACTTTTTACTGGAGATATTTTACTGAAGATAGAGGAACCTGCTATATATCTTTCCTTGTATGGATTTTTGTGAAGTTTTGGAATACAATACAAGTAAGGCAGGTCAAGTTCTTCCTGTTTTAAATTGATACCGAAAGACTCCCCTATGATTCGAAAAAACTTCATATTTTGTAAAATTAGTTGTGGTATAAGGAGGATTCTCCGATATACCATCTAAACCAAGCTCCTGAATAAGACATTCAACATAGAATCTTACAAACGAAAAAAAATGTTGGAAGCTTTATCAGCTTGGAAAACAACATACCTGTTATGTATGTCCGTAAGAATTGCAGAAATCTCAGGGTCCCTGAGAACTAAAGAAGGTTTAAGTCCTTGACTTTATAAAGTTTTTAATACATACATACTCAAAAACATATATATATATATATATATATATATATATATATATATATATATATATATATATATATATGGGTGTGTGTGTGTGTGTGTGTATGTGTGTGTGTGTGTGTTTCTGAGAGACACTTATCAACATAATTCCCATAATCATAAATTATATATAAATATATTTTAAGCTCACCTGAGCTAAAAGCTGAGATGAGATATTGCTATCCATCTTCGTCCGTCATGCGTCGTCCGTTGTCCGTCGTGCGTAAACTTTTTACATTTTAATCTTCTCCAAAACTACAGGGCCAAATTTAATGAAACTTGATTTATCATCATGCCTAGGTGAAGCCCTTCTTATTTGCACAAATGAAGGAGTTATGCCCCTTATATATACCTTAGTTATTTTATTTATAACATTCTTAGGTCATCTATTTTCAGATTTGCACGAATGGTAGCCATGGGGCTCAAATGGGGAAATTGCTAAAAATTATATATTTGTCACAATATCTATATTTTTGTCACTTTATCTTAAAAACTGTTAACTTTTTGTAAAGACAAGTGTATTAGAATACTGAAGGTTTTGACATGACGATCATTTTGATATATGGTACAAAGTCATATGTTGAAAGGTCAAGGTCACAGCTGCAGAAGAAGACATAAATTGCTAATTATCTTAAAAACTATTAACTTTTTCTATAGGCATGTAATTAGAATATTGTAGGTATTGCGACAATGATCATTTTGATATATAGTTCAAGGTCATATGTTGAAAGGTCAAGGTCACAGCTGCAGAAGAAGACATAAATTGCTAATTATCTTAAAAACTATTAACTTTTTCTATAGGCATGTAATTAGAATATTGTAGGTATTGCGACAATGATCATTTTGATATATAGTTCAAGGTCATATGTTGAAAGGTCAAGGTCACAACTGCAAAAAAAGACTTAAATTGTTAATTATTTTGAAAATAATTAACTTTTTGAATAGGCATGTATATTAGAATATTGTAGGTATAGATATGATGATCATTCTGAGAAAATGGATCAGGGTCATATTTTGAAAGGTCAAAGCTGCAGAAGAAGACTGAAATTGCTTCATTATCTTGAAAACTATGAACTTTTTCTATAGGCATGTATATTAGAATATTGTAGTTATCGACATGTCGATCATTTTGATATATGGTACAAGGTCATATGTTGAAATGTCAAGGTCACCGCTGCAAAACATGACTTAAATTGCTAATTATTTTTCAAAACTATTAACTTTTTGTATAGGCATGTATATAAGAATATTGTAGGTATTGACATGACGATTATTTTGATATACAAGGTCATATGTTGAAAGGTCAAGGTTAAAACTGTAAAGAAGACTTAAATTGATAATTATCTTTTAAAACAATCGAGTTTATGTATAGGCATGTATATTAGAATATTGTAGGTATTGCGACAACGATCATTTTGATATATGTTTCAAAGTCATTTGTTCAAAGGCCAAGTTCATATCAACATAGGAATACTTATATTATTAATTTTTTTGAAAGCAATCATTTCATGCATAGGCATGTATATTAGAATATTGTTGGTATTGACATGACTATTATATATGGTTCGAGTTCATATATGTTCAAAGATCAAGGACATAGCTGCTTAAGTATACTGAAATTGTTTAATGATTTGGAAATTATCATTGCACTACAGTTACTTCATGCATATTGTATAAGCTACTTATAAATAAAATGTGGGTGGATATATTTCTGATTAAGTTTTGTGGGAATTCTTAACTTGAGAAAACTTTTAAAGTTACTGTACTTAATATATTGTCTATTGCACTTGCAAATAATATTGGAAATATCTTCAGGTGAGCGTTAAGGCACATAGTCCTTTTGTTTTTATTTTAGTTGCTTTCTGATCGATCAGCAGATAATAGTGCTTTTCCTATCACTAAGGCATCAGAGTTTCAAATTAGGAATAACTCTGTTTTTAGAACCATTTCACTTTTTGTTTAATTTTTGTAACTTTCATTTTTGTATTTTTAAATTCTACTTATTAGTAAATAGATTCCTCAATTTTTCATGCATTTATTATATTATTTTATTAAACTTTAAATGTGTACATTACAAGCAAGAACAAAACAAATACATATAGTACAAACAAATAAACAGAATAGAACACGATAAAATATTGTGATTCTGTATTCGTCATATCCTTTTTAATAAGTATTTTAAATGTTTCATTTACACAGGGAAGTAATTTATTAAAAATATATGAGAAAAATAAAAAAAAGCTTTAGTTAGGATTTTATTATATTTAACAATGCTTCACAAAAGAATACACGAGTTTTTTAAAACGAGAATAAAAACTCTATTGATTGTAGAATTTCTATTATTTTATAAAACAGGTAAGATAATGCAGCATGAATTTAATATTTTCTGTAATTTTTATCAGTTTATATTTTATACGTATTATTTTTTTTATATAATTAAGAAATCAGAAACCGTCGATAAATTTTAAAAATTAACATTATAAATATTTTGTAGAATGCCTGTTACTAAGATATGGATTTGAAAATCAATTCAAGGATCTTTGTCACATTTTTCCGGTAAACCCATCTTATTTAATTATAATTTTGAGAAACTCTAATGAAACAATAATATGGAGCAAAATTAAGTATGAAAAATATACAGCAAACAATTTTGAAAATTATACAGTTTCAACAAAAATCAGTGTAAGGGATTCTTTTGTGAATGATTCCTTACAATTGTGTTTTTGGAACTTATCTAAGTCAGATATTGGAAATTACAGTTTGGAAGAAGTTCGAGATAAAAGTTGGTTCAATTTTTTCATCGACGTTGATTGTAAGTACAATTATTTTATTATGACCGAAATATATGTTACAAGAATCTGACATACACATTATTTCTTTAATAATTAAATAGAAAAATGTTTTATGCTCTAATTTGATTTAATTTAAAAAGTTGAAGGTTTTTGGTTATTAAATGTTAAGTTTATTTTTTAAAGCGTATTTAGACATGGACTTGTATGTTTGTGTTTTATTATTATTATTTTGTACTAATTTTTTTCTAACAAAAGGTGACTAGTTAAGAGACCTCTAATAATTTTATACTCATAAAACATGATATACCTTTACTGTCTATAGAAATCGAAAATTTTTATAAATGAAATGCTTTGAAATCTGTTTTTCTTTACCTTTTGCTGTCAGAAAATGTACCTTGTGGAAAAAGCTTCAGCCGTTTGAATTTTGAAAATTTATGATTTGTTCTTCATGCAAAGAATTCCTTAACTGAATCTGGATTCATATAATTTCGGAACTTTGGATTCATAAAATATTGGAACTTTGTATTATCTATTTTATCTATAACATTTTCGGCTTTAAGTGTCGCTGAATGAGGAAAGAATTTTCGAAATGCGCAAATTTGGCACCGCAAATTTAAACAAGTATTCTAATTAAATATTTCCTACTTTTTAAGATGTTTAGGCTAAAACTTCGGAACGCATTCTTTGACTTACTATTATGTTTAAAATGTTTGTCTTCAAAGAAGTTATTTTTGTCCTTATTCATTTTAATGACAATTTGTAATACTTCTAGATTGAACATGATTTAATGTTTTTGTTGTGCTAAATTTGACAAAAAAATTATATCACCTGCTAAAAAGTATGAGAAATCATTCTTTGCTTAATGCAAAGCTTTTTATTTATTGATTATGACATGATTCTTGATTAAATGACTATGCATAGGACAAACCAACATGTACAGGCTGATCAATAACAGTAAAGTGAAATGCAAAATGGCATTAAATAAATAAAGGACTCTATGAAATTAAGTCAATTTTTGTTCCAAGAAAAAATGATTGATTACGCATTTGCATTTTTGCATTTCGTAAAATAGCTTTAGAATCTGTATCAGTATTTTATTTTAAATATGTTTCCAGATGAGGCGAAAATACTTAAAATAGATGTTGACTCAAATGGAAAGGAATATGATCATGCAAATTTGACTTGCGATGTTGACAGCAATCCACCAGCAAACATAACATGGGTTTTACCAAATGGCATAAATCATAGGATTGATAGCAATGGAAAAAACAGCCTACTTACTATTGCTAACTGTACTTGCGAGCACACCGGGGATTATATTTGTATGGCGTCAAATAATGAGAACACCGTTGACAAAGCAGATCTATACCTCAATATCACTTGTAAGTTTATGACATAAGTTTTTTTTCAATTAAACAGTTTTGTAAAGTGCAGCCGATGAAAAATCGTAATTTTCAAGTTTCCAAAAAAAAGTCTGAACAGACGTCAACATACAGAGACATCTATACATTACCTCCAACTCGTATACATTAAACCATACTTTAAATAAAGTACATCTTAAATAAAAAAAATTACTAATAATATTTTAATTTTGAATAAAGAAATAATAACATATTTTGTAGGTGGTCCAAAATTTAAGAAAAATGAAAAAAATCAGGACACTATGATCAACGTTAATGTTGGAGAAAATCTAGGTTACAGTATAAATTTTACAGCAAATCCATATCCGGAAATTATTACAGAGCTGAAAACCGAAACTGTTTCTTTCGATGTAGTAAATTATGCATTGTTCGTACAAAAACAGATAGTTAATGAAGAAGATTTTAAAGCATATACAATTATCATTCGAAATAATTTTGGCGTTGCAAATTTTACTTTGTATGTTATACAGCAGGAGTCAAAAACATCAGGTAAGTGTTAATTCATTAATATAAATATATCTTATTGTGATTAAAAACGATATTTCAATAAGCTGTTTAAAAAATATTAAAATATTCAATTTTTGTGTGCCTCAAAAAAAGACTTAAAGAATAAAAAAATATGACATACAAAATAAAAGATTTTATTGTGCCCTGTTTAAAATCATTGTGTTAAAGATAAAGATGGTAACTGTGAGTAGATTGTGCCTTTTTTAAAAAACAGAAAAATGGTTAGCAAAAATGTTTTAAAATGACACGCAAAAACACCATTTACAAAACGCAAGCTAAAAAAATAAATAGAGAAAAAAACCTTGCTATGGCAAACACTTTGAGGATTTGGTTGTAGCTAATTGAGTAAAGCATTTTTCTTTGATCAAATTAAAGATGGCAACTGATACAGGATAATATTTTTAATGTTATATATTTATGTACAGTCCGTCCAGAAAGTTTTGCACCCCCTTAAACAAAAATCAAATTTTATTTTTTACAAATTTCAATTTAATATAAAAGCAATGGCTTAAATTGCTATACCAACTTCAAAATGCATCATTATTTTGTTTGGATACCCCTTGATTTATACAAATCAGCGACTCTCCTTGCCATACGTTTATAAAGACTCCTAAGGAACGTTCTATTAATATTGTTCCAATAGAACATAAAGACTTACACAGTTTGACAGTAAAGGTTGGTGCATCTCGGGCTTCTCTTTTACAAATGAAGTCCCAAACGTTTTCAATCGGAGACATTTCTGGATAACTTGGAAGTTTATTAAAAACAAGAACGCCAATGTTGTCCTGGACGAATGAGGGGTTTTGTCCTGCTGAAAAATGTATTCGTTATAAGGAAAAACCAAACATTAACTGAGACCATCACTATCATTTGAATGAGTCGACTGGAAAGTACAGCTATTAAAAGTTCCAGTCACTCTTTTTCATATAATTGGCCCATAGGGCGCAGGGTGCTTCTGTCGTTTTAATGCATTTTTGGGATGTATTTTTTATGCGAATAACACCATAATATGATTTTTTTCTGACTGCTGTAAGCTTTGAAAATAGATTCGTCTGTAAATAAATTTTTTCTTCAAAAATAATAATAATTTTGGTTTATGTTTCCTCGCCCAAGAGAAACCTATTTGTTTCATTATTATTATTATAATTATTGTGAGCAATTTTTTCCTCTTTGTTACGCAGCTACCTAAACCTTGCTGATGGGGACTCTCTGGTTGTCTCTCTAGAAAATGTTTTAGGTTTACTTTAAACATACGTTTTTTTGTATCTACGCCTCGTTCTCTTTATCTTTGCGTTATTTTATTAAAATTTTCTTTACCACGGCTAATTCGACAGTCGTACACCACAGACACATTTAGGTTCTCCTAGTTTTCAGGTTTATTAGTGTTTTATAAATTTTGATTATTTTTTATATTTCTTAAATTAATAAGATCATGTAGCAGTATACTCGATGGTCACTTTATATTTTTCAAACTTACGGTAAAATTGACGTTTTTATTTAATAATTAATAATAATCATATTTTTAAGATTAAGCATAAAATAGCTAAAAGCAGAATTAACATTACGTATTTGTGTCTAAATTCTAAAAATTATTTTAGACTAATACAATTTAATATATTTCGAAACCTCTTAAAAAACACCAAAACGTAAAATTTTAGGGGGTGCCAAACTTTCTTGACGGATCTGTCAAGCAAAAACAAATTACACAAGTGTGAAACTTTAATAAATTAATATTTTGAGAGGAACTGGGTCATTGAAAACAAAATTTTTATTTTCCAGATATGACAGTTAAATGGCTTATCATATCAATTGCTACAGTTAGTGCAGTTCTAGTGGTTTCTGTATTAGTTTGTTTGGTAATGTTTTTGAAAAGGAAAAGGAAAAAGACGAAACGAAAAAAAGTTCCAAATGGTAATGCAACATAAAACTGTATATTAATTATTCCAAGATAAATGTATAATGCTATATATGAATAATGAAATTAAATTCACAAAAAACTAATATCTCGTCAGTATTCTAATCGAGATAGTTATTGCAAGAACTGTAAAGAACAGATACATTTAAAATATAGTATGGGTTTTATGTCTTCAGCATTGATGTATTGAATTTTGCAATGCATCTGAAATGTACTTTTGTCTTGAGCGTGTGTAAGACCCCTTTCTTCCTATAAAACAATTACCTGTTCTTACAGTATTTTTAACCTGCAGTAAAATGTTATAAACAGGTTATTGATATTTTCTCGAAAATTATGATTTATATATATTGATTATTTGGCATTTCAAAAATTTTTTCGTGTCAATGTATTAAAATATTTTTAAAAATACAAATCTTAAATTGCTTTAACTTTAATATATTCTTGATCAGATTTTTTCATTGTTTTTGACACAGGAGACTACAGGGACAATGTCTTATATGAACCCACTCCAATGGATTTTCTTTCTGGAATAGAGCAACGAGAAATAGACACTGTGTCAATAAAGAGCAATGAGGTTGGAAAAAATGGAGCCACTAATAGTGAACTTTTGTCAGTAGAAAAACATCTATTAAAAAATAACAATACAGTGGAAAATTCATCCAAAGAAGGTATGTAAAACACGAAAAATATGACTGTTCATATAAAAACGCTGACTGCATTGAAAAAGGGCAATCTATGAATAATTACCATTATATAAATATATAAAATGATTGATTTAATATGCTGTTATCAACATTTACCATCAGGTTACCACAAATGTTACTGATTTTCCCCAGCGTCTTAATTTTTTTATTATTTTAATTTATAAATGTTTCTTAAACAATCACTAAAAGAATGAAAAAAGATACTCTTACATTAGCAAGTCAGAGAAGGCAACGGAAATTATTTTTGTGTGATATTTATGTTTAAAAAAACACACCAGTTCATGTCCAAAAATGGTATATTACATTTTTGGCAGTGTTATGTTAAATTTCGTAATTATTTAACATGCATTATTTAATGACAATGTATTAATTTACATATTCTTTGCCTACAAAATATTCAGTGTTAAAAATTACAATGTGCACGTTTAATTTTAGATTTTTTTTTGCAATATAAATCGTTACATTTTAAATATCCTTATCAACTATGTTTAAAAAATGTTTTTAGATCAACGATCAACGCAAAGAAGAAAGCCGGTACCAACATCAAGAGGGAATAAACGGGTTGTTTATATAGTAAGTATCTTTTCGAGATGTCTGATTGTTGTGTACACCTTTACAAACATACTGTTACTGTAATCCCAATTGCGCGCGATTCTTTTTATTACACGCGTTAGTGGTGACTAATGTATTAACAATACATTTTCACACTTTATAATCAAATAAAAAAAATCAACTCTGAATAAAAATTTATAATTCGTTTTCTGTACTTAACTGTTGTTCCAATAATGTCCCGACTTTTTTACTTTTTAGAACCTTATATATATATATATATATATATATATATATATACTTAAAACACCCACTTATTGGGTCTCGCATATATTAGCTTTCTATTGGGTCCAAGTAGAAGCGCTATAGTTAGACGATTATAAATCTTGTACATTTATATAAAATGGCACATGTAGCTTCGTATACGTATATATAGACTTTGTACTTATCAATTATGATTCTGAAACCTACTTATTGGGTCAAACCCAATTATTTATTGGGTTTGACCCAATAATGCTATACATACCTGAACTATATTATTGAGTTTTGGACCCAATTATGTTATATACAGAAATAAAATAGATTATATAATAATGCTGTTTATATTATAAATTTTTGGACCATGAACCTTATAATGCAATCTATAAAATATAATTTGGGATCCTAACTGCCTCGGTACCTCAGATATACTTTTGATTCAGATAAGTCTATCCCATCACCACGTTGTCATACACGACATCGTGTAATTTGGATCCCCAGGCCGGGAACCTATAAGCTGAACTCCATGTGTCTAGGGCGAAGTTTGGGAATAAGCTAGCGGTGGCGGAAGAGACTTAATTATCAAGTTGAAATGAATGGAAGTCCTGAGTTACATTATCCTACACTTCTTGTATTGCTCTTTACAATCTACATGAAGTTCTATATCTCTTTAAGTGGAAAAAGGAAGAGCATGTAAAAAGAGAAATAAAAACCAATTAAAATGATTTGGGATTGTAATACGTGAAAATTTGGAAATTGTAGGATATTTATAATGCTTTTGATACAGTTTATTATATAGTTTGTTCATCAAAATTTAATTATAAGTTTATTTACTGTCATATGATTGGTTGATAAATCTTCATAATACATTGATTTCTAGAAATCCAATTACTAGAACTATCAGTTGCACTGAAATCAAAACCGACAAAATCCCTAACATCTGATCCTTCATTACTAGACACAACAAACAAAAAAGCATTTCAATATCCTACAGGTAAATAAACTACATAAAAACAGTTATGGACCTTCTAATTGTTGTATATGCTACGCTATTAGTATAGTATGGTTTATTTTCAAAGTGCATGTTAAAGAAAGATGCATTAAACTGGATTGGAGATGATTTGTCCACTCTAATAAACGTACGTAAATCTCGACGATGTAGTCTATCCATTTTGTCATGGTTTCTGAACCCCCAAACACCTGATGCATATGCCATTGCCAAACGGTCTTTGTATATGGATCCGTAATCCATACAATCCATTTGAAAGTATCTGCATATAAACGATCCTTGAGTCATATCTGCATATAAACGATCCTTGAGTCCTACTGCTAGCTATGTGTAGTTTGTCAACACCAACGGCGAAATCCATAGTCTTTGATATTGTTAAGCCCAAACAACGGTACTTAATCTATTCTGAAATCATTAAATGTTTGTGTCCTTGTTGCTTTTCGTATTTGCATCACCTTCGTTTTATTGATATTAACGTTTAAATTCCTTGCGTGTCCACTATTCCAGAGTATTTAGCTGATTCTGTAAGCCTTCGGTGTTTCAGAGATAACTAAAATGTTGTCAGCGTAAAGAAGAATGCTAATATCATTTCCAAACGTAACACCGCTTTGTTCATTATTAATATCTGGAAACCGATCGTTAATGAAAAGGACAAATAGCGTTGGAGCAAGATTATCACCTTGACGAATTCCAGAATCTACCGAGAACCAGTCTGTAAGTGAGTTATTCACACGGACTGTGTTTCTTATAACAGAATAGATTGATATATTTACATGTTTCTCTTGTGACGGTACACATTGTAGCCCCTGTACATATTGTCGCCCCGATGACAATATGAATTTTCACTGACTGTACATATTGTCTTCCTGTCGACAACATGTACCTTTTCTGACTGCACATATTGTCACCTTCCTGTTAGGGTTTATATTGTTGGAGATGAGGATGATGATGATTAATATTATGATGATGATTGAATATTTACAAAACGACTAATCGAGTATAATAATGGTTTTACTTTCAATAACCCTTACCATAATGCATGCTGTAAGATACTATAACTAATCTTATGTACTGGTTATAAAATAACTCTGATACTCTCTCTCTTTCTCTCTTTCTCTCAACTTTATTCATATGTTTAAATTGCTGCAAATAATTAGGGGATTTACGAAATAGCCTTTGCGCTTTGTAATGTAAAGTGTCAGAATTACTATATTGAATATATTTTCCAGCAAAACATAGATAGAGGACCTGGTCAGAACGCCGATAGGGTGTATTACAGAAAAGATCATCGGCTCGATTCAGGACTTTTGACTTGCAGCGATATATAATCCTTTTTTTAATACTAAGACGATCTCTTTATAAGACGATCTCTTTACTGATGTTTGAGTTTACACCTAGGTAAAGATATTCCACTCTCGAGTTGAAAAAACAAACGTAGGATAAAACCACCCACCTCTGACAAGTTAGCTGACAAACTTTCCCCCGACATAATCTAGTTCAGTAAAATGCGAAAGTATGCTATGAGAGAGATCTTTTGCAAAACCAAAAACTTCCATTCTATCCAAAGTTCCATATTAATATGGAGAGAAAAGTATAACTGTAGTGAAAAACTTGCTTATGTAATCAAAGTTTTTTTTTTCAACATTGAATAAGTTATTGTTAATGATTCAATATCCGATTGTTTATTTTTTTTGTATAAAATCCAACGCAATGATAAATTACAATCATTTAATAAATATAATAGCAATATAATAATTGCTCATATCTACATCTTTAATTAAATTTTTGAAACGCAGGATCCAACATTATTAACTAAACATATATAATAACATTACGTATTTCATGTAGGCGGTCCTAGAGCAGCTTTCATTCTGCCATTTTTTTTTTTTTTTTTTTTAATATTGTTTTTAAAAAATTTAATTTTACAGACATTTTAAGATGGTAATAAAATACTGTAGTAATTAAAATGTTTGACAGTGATCATGATAAAAAGGCCATTAACCCAACCCCTTTTCATTTAAACATTCAATGTCTCAATATGATTATGTTCAATATATTTACCTGCAGCACAAAGCAGCGGGGTCAGGACTCCAATTCAAGGTGGTTAAGAAAACATATTTTATGTATAACAGACCTGACTATCATGACTCCAGATCTGATGCCCAAATTCCACACGGCAGTAGTTGAGTTTAGTAATAATGATTTACGCCCTAGTCAAGAGTGTTTCACATTTACTGAGAGGTCGGTTCTGGGATAATGGTGGAAACCAGAGTGTCCGGAGAAACCACCTACCCTCGGGCAAGCGAACCAACATACTTTCTCACACTAGGGTCTGTCCAGGTGAGGTTCGAGCCTAGGCGGTGAGAGGCACTGTTATTTTTAGGCTAGCTTTTAATTAAAATTACTCTGAACTGAAATCAAGATCCTAAGGAGAAGATAGAATGGATAATTGTGTTTTACATCCAAGTCAAGTTTTTTGGTCTTTGATGGGGAAAAATGAAGAGCGAGAAGAAAATCATCATCCAACTGTACACAAAGGCACTGTTATCAAACCAACGATGTCCTTAACGCCGGCGACAAATCCCTACACATAACAATTATAAACCAGAGAGTACTGTTCACCGAATCAAAAGCCTTATTGAAACCAATGAACCATAACTACGTGTTTTTATTCATGATTTCCTATTACGACCTGATATTATCTAAGAAAAATATATTGACCTCAGCTGCCTCCTCGGTCAATTTTTTTTAGTTACTGCATCGGGCAATTTCTTTTCCCCAGTTAATTTTGGAGCATGTACATAAAGTCCATAATGGTTTGGTAAAGGGTGTGAAACTTCATCAATTTATGAGGAATGAATTTCCGAAATGTGCACATCTGGCACATCAAAATTCAACTGGTATTTGTGCTATATATTTACTACTCCTGAGCGGGTGCCGCTGCTGGTGGAGTAAAACTCCCCGAGGGTATCCATAACTCAGTAGGCAGTACTTTGTGCTGTCAGAAAATGTACCATTGAACAAAATTTTCAGCTGCCTTAAATTGTAAAATTTGTTTAAAACTAAGGTTTGTTCCCTCATGCAAAGCATTCCTTAGCTGGATTTGGATTAATATAATTTTGGAATTTTAGATTCATTAATTTCCAAGTGTTTGGCTTATGTTTTTAATTATCAAACTTTTTGGTCTTAGTGTCACTGATGAGGAATGAATTTCCGAAATGTGCACATCTGGCACATCAAAATTCAACTGGTATTTGTGCTATATATTTATTTAGACATGTGGTCATTGAGCATTTTACATGTTTAATATTATTAAAGTACTTTGTTTCTGAATCAAGCCCCAGATCGTTTACATTAATCAATATAAATTACATGCAGGGCCTAACGATGTATTATATACATTTTTAAAGTACAACTTGGTATTTCAATTACATTCTTTATGCATCATGTTCAAAATTAGACCGTTAGATAAAGTCCAAAAATGGGTTTAATATATATCTATTTAAAAAAACATTGTAGATTGATTGGGAAATCTGTAGAATTGACCAGCGCCACTCACAAGTCAGACCCATACATGCCAAAATGCTTATCATCTCCTGTTTGTTTTGAGATGTTCATCTAGCCAGTTACCGTAAAAATCTTAAATGTACACAAAGTTTCACACAGCAAGTAACTAGATTTCCTTAGTAATACAGCTTAAGCAGTACTATAACCGATGAAACTAAAAATAATGTTAATTTTGATGGTTGGGTTCAAATGACAATTAACACGATCAACATTTTTCTAAGATAAGATAACTGCCAATTACTTGCGAGTAGGGACATTACCTCTATTTCTCATGAAGAACAAGACTTCACAGAACTTTTCATCATAATAAAATCGTGACTTTTAAACTGTCTTGGTAGCATAATGGTTGGAGTATCCACTTCAAGTACAGTAGGTTGTGAGTTCCATCACTCATCGTATTCAAGGCGTTAAAATCGCTAGTTATTGGTTCCAGAAGTGCCAGACGCTTTGAATTTGGAGATAAGGACAACAGGTTTTTTTTTTTTTTTTTTTTTTTTTTTTTTTTTTTTTTCGATCAGACATAAAAAAACCCGAGGTTCAGGTGTGACAGAAAAAGATTCCTTTTTGTATAAGATATAAGATCGAAGATTAAGTACAAATTTCTGACACTCAATATAATTTAAGTGCTCTCCATAGGCATAAAACAGGGGTGTTGTAATTAAAGAGGAATACACGAAGATTGAGGAAATGATAATCTACAATATTTATCAGTTTCAAACACATGATGAAAAGGCATCTTTAAGGATCCTTAAAGCCTCCTTAAAGCTACCTTAAATGTCCCTTTAAGGACCTTTAAGGGGGCTTTAAGGATTAATAAATATGCCTCTAAAGAGACTTTAAGGACTCCTTAAAGATCCTTAATGAAACTGAAATTTTAAGGATCTTTAAGGAGGCTTTAAGCATCTTTAAGGAAAAATTTTATATTTTTCCTCTTTTTTTTTTAAAAAAAGGAATGAAATATTATTTTTATCATTATCTTTTTTAAAATTTTATTTTAAAAAAAACTATTGCATTTGTTAACTTTTGAAAAAATAAAGTGAAAATAAATTAATTTCTTTATATATTTTTTTTTTTTCATTTTATTTTTATTTATTTATTACATTTTTTAGTCTACAATTGGATGCTAATTAATTAAATGGAACTTACACAAAATTTTATCATTAAAATTTTCATTTGTTATACGCTCTTACTGGGAATCAAACACTGATCCCTCAAGTTAGGAGTCAATCACCTTACCTATGTAGCAAGGAAGACATGATACTGACGTTGATAAGTGCAAAATATGTCCCTAACAATATGCAAATGAGATCACTTGACTGGAAGAAAGCAAGTGGGACATTTTTCATTTATATGTGAAAAATTTTTGTTTTTTTTTCTTTTAAAATATCTCTTACAACAAAAGGATGAATTTAATTTAATTTATTTTTAAAAAGAGAAAGAGAGAAAAAGAGAGAGGGGGGTTAGCGGAAACTGAATATTTTAGGGAGAGAGAGAGGGAGTATCTACGGAGATCCTCCTCTAAAAATGCGCCAAAATTGCAATGTTTAGCCAACGTTCTTAAATCTGCTAAAAATTTATTCACATTTTCACTTTCAGATTGTTTTCTCTGATGATATTTGAATCTCTCCGCAATTGTCATTGGTCTCTTCTTTAAATGCGTTTTATCAATTTTTACAATGTCAGCATAATCAACATCACCTGGCTTACGAGGCAACACTAAATTACGTATCAAACTGTATGTCTTAGATCCACCAACACTAAGAAGAAATGAATTTTTCATTTTGTCATCAGCAATCTTATTTGCAGAAAAATAAAATTTTAATCGTTCCATGTATTCTTCCCAGTCATGATCGTAAATTTTAAATTCATCTATCTTACCATAGACTGCCATCGCAGGTTGATTTTCAGAATCAGACATTGATTAACTCGCTAACTCAGGCGTCGTAAATAAATCCGGTGACCAAATCAACAATCCAACTATCCTTGTCGCCAATTATTGTAGTGTCTGGGTTATCAGGTGCAAATAAATTACAGACACCAACCATTCAAAATCTAACTTTATTTCAACATGGCTACTATTACAAGGGTATGCGCACACATGCGCAATTGTATCTTACAAAAACACGTTTTGATAAGCAGTCAAAATATATGTTACAGGGAGTAGTTAGTAACTTTGATCTATATTAAAACTAAACAACAATTTATCTGATTTTAAGTGACTTGAGATCATTTTTACACATTACCATAAAATGAGATTATGATATGATATGATCTGATCATCTTATGCTCAATATGGTAAAGTTGTAATCAACAAATATAATCAGTGAACAATTTAAACAAAATAATATGGTGAAATCCATATCATATGCCATTTCAGCCCGAGACCCCAATATCAAACTGTACTTAACTTTCACAATGTTTAATATACATTTGGCTACAGGATGACAAAATTTCAACTTGTATCAGTTACATGAAAAATGCATTTCTACTCAAAACAGTTGTAAATGTGAGAGTATTCAGTTTTCTCATCCTCTCTATAAACTTGTGTGTGGCCAACGCTTCCATATTTATTTCTTCTTTCTATTTGCTCATATAGCTCCAAACAATTTCTCGCTAACAAATCCATAATTCTTTCACTCCAAATCACAATTATGAAAACCTTGGTCTGCTATAATAATATATTCCGCCTCAGCTGGGCGAACCTTTAATTAAATCCGAGAAGTTATGTAAGAATAAATTGGTTTCAAGTAGCTAGTATGATATCGATATCAGTCTGGTGATTTGAATTTCGCCATATTTAGGTATTAAGAAATTATGTATTTAGTACTAAGTATATGATAATAAGCAACATCTTTTTTAATTGTTTGAGCTAGTGCTTAATACATGTACATGTACCGGTATATACACTCACAGGTCAAAAGTTTTTCCGCACAATGGCCGCCATTGTTTTTCTAAAAACGACTTTTCACAACTGTAAAGTTGAATATCAGGGAATTAAAAAAAATATGATGATTTTTTACCTCAGTATTTGGTAATGGATCCATTTGCCCTAAAAACTTGACGGATTCTGTTTGGAATAGAGGCATACAATGATCAAATATAAGTTAAACTGATAGAGACCCAGATTTCAGTAGCAGCATCGATCATTTCTTGTCTGTTTTTAATGTTATGTGCTCTTTTTTGCAACCTGATTTTCAAGTACCTCCACACATTTTTTTATTATATTTATGTCTGGACTTTGTGCAGGCCATAACATAGTAGGTATATGGTTTGTCTTTTTGCAATGCATTGTATGCCAAGAGCGATGGGGATGGCATTGTTATCTTGGAATATCCAAGGGCGGTTTTCAAAAAACTTTAGCAACAACTGGCCAAAGATTTTCGTCCAAGATAGAAGTATACTTTTCTGAATTAATGTTACCATCTACTGCTACCAAAGTCCCTACACCATCGTGGGTGATATACCCCCAAAACATTACACTTGTAACTACCTGGAGAGTTCTATAACCGCTTTCACCAAGACAGTATGGAGACCACTTTTCACATTCTTTGCGCCACACATGACACTTACTACTCTTGCCTTTTATAATCTGAGTCTCGTCTGAAAATATAACTCTATTCCAGTAAGTATTTACAGTTTCATGAAGCTGAAACCGACACCAAGCCCTCCTCCTAAAACGGTTACTCCTCGATATAATTATTTTCTTTTTTACTATCGTTCTTTTGTATCCATTAAATGTTAAACGCCTTTTTACTGTAGATTCGCTTAATTTCACTGGTGTTAATTCATAAAAATAATAACAATTGATAAAAATAATATTTCATTGCTTTTTTTAATAAAAAAAGGAAAAATTTACATTTTTCCTTAAAGATCCTTAAAGCCTCCTTAAAGATCCTTAAAATTTCAGTTCCATTAAGGATCTTTAAGGTAAGGACTCCTTAAAGGCATATCTAAGGATCCTTGAAGCCCCCTTAAAGGTCCTTAAAGAGACATTTAAGGCAGCTTTAAGGAGGCTTTAAGGAACCTTAAAAATGCCTTTTCATTATGTGTATGTCATTTGATCTTGGTATCCTAGGCGATTGTATGGATGCAGCCATGTTTACTGGTTCCGGCAAACTTCTTCTGTGTGCTTATTGGACGATCGGTTGCCGAGAATTTCCGAAAATATATATATATATATATATATATATATATATATATATATATATATATATATATATATATATATATATATATATATATAAACAAAACTGCATTTTACAGTAGGCCGTCGGTAGGGTGAATTTTTGGACCCGATAATGCGGTATAAAATGTTAGAGATACATAACATTGATTTTTTTTAATTTTGCGCCATTCGATCAATAATTGGCTATTTGGTCGTAAGATAGTCAATTAGTCAATCTAAGACCCAATAGTCAATCTAAGACCCAATAGTAAATCAAAGACCCTATAGCACTGTTGAGCCAATAATTAGGTGTATTTAACACTATATATATATATATATATATATATATATATATTTATATATATATATATATATATATATATATATATATATATATATATATATATTTATATATACATATATATATATATTTCTTTATATATATATATAAAGAAACTGAATTTAGGTCGGTACACCTCTGTCACACATGTCGTAAGCGTATCCTAAACTTAACTCTATCAGGCTGTTGTGATCATGTAAAATCAAACAATGAATTTTCCATCCGACATTTCCATTTCAAAAGTGTTATTCTAAAACCCTGTTTTTTTTTTGTTTTTCTTCGTTTATCATATTCAACTAAGTTTAACTTTTGAGGTTTTATTTTAATAATTGCTTCCAATCAATATGATTACTGATAATAAAATTTTCTTTATTTTTTCTTTTCTGTTTCATATTTAGGATTTTCAAAACACCAGTAACAGGCATAAAGAAACACATGTAATAGCGAACAACGCAAATCAAAGTTTAACAAACGTTAGTCTCAGTAGGTTGGTTAAAGATGAAGTAACCATGTCATGTGGAAGTTTACTGAGTGAGGCTTCTTCTTTACCTCAGTCTAGAATTGAACATAAAACACCCGGTTTGGAAAAGATGGAAATTAAAAACGCAGGTACTGATGGCGACGACATGAATGAGTTATTACAACATTTGTCAGGTGCAATAAATAACAGTAATAAATCAAACAAATATAAAGAAAAAGCAAGCCCATTAAATTACATTGAGGTTGAATTTTCAAATCAAAGAAAAGCTTCAGTAGATGTACATGGCTTCAAACAAAGATCGAATTATCACTTGATGTTAAATAACTGTGGCGTTATTGTTCCAATGACATCAGAAGAAAATACAGATCAAGATTATATTGACAGCCAAGATTATTGTGCACGTATTGTTTAATTAGATCAAACTAATGAAAACACCCAAAGAAATTTAATCGAACCGGAAGATAAACGTTTTGATGATAAAAAATCTGTAAGTAATAACAAACAAGAACTTGCAATTGATAAAGAGCAAACTGGTTTAGACAAAAATACATCACGAGATGCATCTAAAGGTGGATATATTTATCGGTGGAGGATAAGACAAAATAGATTGAGTACATCAAATTAATCCGTTACAGCTTCGATGGACGGCGATTTAAGTAAATACAATTACGTCAATTGTTCCTTAATACAAAGCAATTTTGTTAATTGACCTATGTCGAATCCATCTTAAACCGAATAAAACGTGCCATCGTCAATAACACATATGTGAAACATTTTTAATCTAAACACAGAACAATATTTTCATTTGCCTTGTGAAATTCCCACAGCTGCAAGCTTGAGAGTCGCCGGTTCATGATAGACAATAAACGACAAAAACCTTGTCACTCCGTGTTTAAATACATAAGAAATGCAATACACAAACTGGAACTACATTATCATAGCTAAACAAACATGGCTATCACGTTTCTTTTGTTTATATTCGAGACAAGCTTAAAAACGCATTTTAGAATATTTACAAAAACGGTTCAAAAGTTAAAATACACAAAATGAAATCAAAGAAATAAACCAAATGGAATTTTAATAACATATTAAGGCACCTGGCTGATGTTCACTGTTATACTGACATTGTGAGAGACGGAGTTTATAAAAATCAAATGGTGTTTTTGAAAGAACAGACAAGAACTGGTCTGTCAAAACCATCAGACCACAAAAAATTGTTCGTTTCACATGCTGTGTTTGTTGATCGGAAAAAACTGAAAAATCAATTATATGATTTTAATCAGTTTACTAGGGATACAAAAGAAACTTCAAAATTATAATACATGGTTCAAGTACTACAGAAGTCCTTGCTAAACTTAAAACGATCATTTTCTAACTTTTGAGATATTTGCACCCCAACAGGTGAAGAGAATAAGTATACTTCTCGCTGCTTTGCTGTCTACATTTGAACGATACCGAGTATGGAGCTCGGCATATAATGTTAGAGTGAATCTCAACCTAACATGTCGACATTCCAGAAACAAACTCTCGGGAAATCCCTGTCTACGCTCACACATCTGCTACAGTTCTCCACCGTTTCTGATTCACAAATTTAACTTCCGACATATATATAGCCAGCAATCTTTTACTCCAAACTTCTTTGCAAATCTTGCCATAATTGACATGGGGCCATACAGGTGCACCTGATTTTCGACAGGAATATAGTCCCAAAATAACAGCATATTTATCGATTTTTGATATATATTAAACTTTTCGGCCCCTAGTGTCACTGATGAGGAATGATTTCCGAAATGTGCACATATGGCACATCAAAATTTAGCAGGTATTTGTTATATCTTTATTTTATATCCAATTTTCTCAAACATTCATTATGATAATGAAAAATCGAGAATATACCATCAAAATACCCGATAACACTATACTTTTTCAATCCAAAACTCCCCGTTGTTACCCCACATCAAAAATATTGCGGATTAATAATGTGTCGTTCTCGGTTTTAAATTCAGCTGTTGCGTCTACTGGACTCCCCCGATGTGCATTTGTTATAGATGGAAATTTTTTATTCTTAAAATCATTGAACTATTTTTAAAAAGCATTTAACGAAAAAATAACAATTGAACTGTTTTAAAATGATATTTATTGTCAGTATGAAGGCAACAACTTTGCAAGCAAACTGATCATAACGAGCGTTATTCCGTTTGCGTGCATAGTTGTTGCCTTCATACTGACAATGAAAATAATTTTAAAACAGTTCATTTGTTAAATAAATACAGACACATAACTGACTTTTTACATAGGAAGGCAGGCATAGAGTGATGCATTATGGTTTTATTTATCAATTTGGTTAACCCTATGACAAACATGAAAAGTTAATCCATTTCTAACGTATTATATGTTGGCGTATTAAGATTTGTTTTTCGTGTGTGTGTGTGTGTGTGCGTGTTTATGTGTGTCTTGTAAAGAAAACTTACCACTACACAGCTTGTATAGAATTAATATAAAACATTTTGCACGTTGTTTTTTTTCTTATTTTTTCTGCTTGAATTTTCTACATATTTTGTAGCTTTGTACATTATTAATTGATATTTTGTACATTTTTTAATATTATAAAGTTTTCTTAATGTTTTTAGAATAATAAAATTGATACTTCTTTGTTCTTCGTGTTGTATAATAACATTAAAAAAATTACATATGAACATAAAGGAGATTAAAGTGTGTTTTACTCAGCTAGAGTCTATCCATCATTTAGCAACGTTTCGGTATCAAAAACTTTGAGACAACTCCAGACATTATTAAGTGTTTTATTACCACGTATGCGATAAAACAGATTTTGATTAAATCGAAACAAATATAATGGTATTATTAGTTTCTGTATAAAAATATATAAACCTTATGATAATAGCAAACATTTGAAGACATTAAATACTAGTAATAAGTACCATCTTAATAAAATTAAAGATGAATAAAATACATCATGCATCATAAGTGCATGACTATTTAGTGACTCGGAAGAAATATTATTGTAAATCAACATTTTTGTGGCTGTAAATGTGTATCGCTTTTCCCCTAGACATTTTTATGAAATTTAAATATTTTATTTATCATGATAGTTAAACATTTCTAACCTTTCTCTTTCACTCATTACTACAGATTAATAGTAAGTATCATCATTCATCAAAGGTGTTTAGGTTAATCTTTTTTCTTGTTCTTTTTTGGATGTGAATAAAATACGATTTAACCCAAGTACACAAGTTCCCGTATACGTGACTTTGAAAAACCTTTGATTCAAAATTTCTTGATCTTGATTTGGTTTGTTAAACAGGTATATGAACACAAATTGTTTTGATTCTTAGTCATCCCTAACAAAATTGAATGACATATAAACCATTCAATATAATAATAGTATAAAATAAACTTCAAATAGCTACAATTATTGCATTAAAGTATACACAATATTACAATATAAACAAGAGGCTAAAGGATATGTCCAATTTGTTTTTTTTTTTTTGTTTTTTTTTTTTTTGCAAAATGAATACAGAAGCTTTTATTTTACTCTAGTTTGAACTGCCAAAATATTTAACCAGAATATCTAATTACAGTCCATATATAAGAAACAAATATGTATGTAGTAACTATAGTACAATGACTAATTTCAAAATCATTAATAATTTAGTCTTCTTATGCAGCTATGACCTTGAAATTTGAAGGTATGACCTTCAATCATATATTAAAATGATAGTCATATCAATAAAAAAAGTAAATAATTTTCAAGATTATTAACTTTTTCAGTCTACTATGATCCTGATCTTTGAACTTCACAGGACGGAATCGCATTTTTAAGCACCTTTAACCCGAGCTTAAAGATGCTTAAAGATGGCTTAAAGGTGAATTAAAGGTACTACCATCTTTAGGCCTGGCTGAAAGACGGCTTAATGGACCTGAAATTTAAGCTCCTTTACAGCATTTGGCTTAAAAATGACTTAAAGATGGTATTAATGATATTAAGAAAATAAATCTATGAATTGTTTAATGGTCTGTTTAAAACAGAAATCTGAAGTTTGTTGCAGTCTACATTTTAAAAATGAAAAATATCAATAAATATCAATAAATTAACAATAAAAATGAAGTTGAAATTAAAGGGAAATAAATAAATTAAAAAATTGGATTTGGAATAAAACTCTAACATATATTTAATTCATATAATTTATTTAAGGTAAGAAACTTGTTTTGGTTACCAAGGTTCTGTGCAAGTAGTATTTATGCAGTTAAATAACCGTGTAAACTAATTATCTGATTATACAAATCACGGGAAATAAAATGAATCTGGTTTGATATACATGTAGACAGTTTACAATTGATTTGTTTGATTTACTCGGCAAAATAAAACCTTACTCCGAAACATCATATACATTTGAAGCCAATAAATAATTAGAAATAAATTAGAATTAAAAAAACCTAATTCAATAATACATAATTCAATTTAAAAAATAAATAAATAATAAATAAATAAATAAATCAATAGATAAATAAAGGATGAACACCTGAATGAATAGATGTATAGAGGGATAGATAAATCGATATAGAAAGAAAGAAAAAAGAAAAAATGGGTGGTTGGTTGAATAAATAAATAAATAAATAAGATAAATAAAAGATGAATAAATGATAAAATAGATGTAACGATTGCATGGATGAACGCATGGATAGATGGATTATAAATAAATAAATAAAGGATGGATGGATAGATGAATGGATAGCTTGATGGATGAATAATTCAATAAAGAAAAAGGAAAGAAAAAAGAAAAAAACAGAAGGAAAGACAAAAGAATGGATGGTTGGTTGAATAAATGAATATATAAATAAAATGAATTAATGGATGGATTAAGCAGTGATATTAATGATGCTGGATTAAGTAATTAATTAATTATGGTACATCAAAATTTGTTATATTTTTACTATCCCTGTGCGGGTATCGCTGTCGGCGGAGTAAAACTCCCCGAGAGTATCCATAACTGAGTAGGCAGTATTTTGTGCTATCAGAAAATATACCATTTAGCAAAATTTTCAGCAGTCTTAATTTGTGAAATTTATTTGAAACTAAGATCAGTTCTCTCGTATAAAGCACTTCTTAGCTGCATTTGGATTCATATAATTTTGGAACTTTAGATTCATTGTTATTCAACTGTTTGGCTTCTGTTTTTAGCTATCAAACTTTTAGGCCCCTAGTGTTACTAATGGGGAATGATTTTCCGAAATGTGCACATATGGCACATCAACATTTAGCTGGTATTTGTTATATATTTACTACCCCTGATCGGGTACGCTGCTAGTGAAGTAAAACTCCCCGAAGATATCCATAACTTAGTAGGTAGTATTTTGTGCTGTAAGAAAAAATAACATTTAGCAAAATTTCAGCAGTCTTAATTTTCACTGATGAGGAATGCTTTTCCGAAATGTGCATATATGGCAAATCAAAATTTAGGAGGTATTTGTTATATATTTATATATTTAAATAAATAAAGAATGGATATATGATTAAATAAATACAAAACGGGTGAATGGATTGTTAAATGGATGGTAGGATAGATAGATAAATAAATAAAATAAATAGATGGTCCGATAAATAAATAAATATTGAAATAAATAATGAAAGGATAGATGGATAGATGAATGAATGAATGATCAAACGTTTTTATCTAGCCGAAGTATTTGTTAATTCTTTACCAAAAGTACTAAAGTATTAGTTATTTACCAGATGGAACCGAAGATGATAGGTGTAGTGTACCTTGTAAAGATCTGTAATAAATGATTTGATCGATGGGATAACTTTAAGGGTACTGTTGTTCATGGATGATTAAGTCTCAAACTTTTTTTAAATCTGCATTTTCTCTCGGAATCACAATACTTTATGTAAATTCTTAATACAATCAATTACTCATGAATGGCCAGCTATTTTGGATCTAAATACATGTCCATAAAAGGTTTTTTTAAATTTGAATAGTGTTTATCACAGAAATGGTACTTCTTTCTCGATAATCAGTCCAAGCAATGGTGTACAAAACAAATTTCGTTTTATTCAGGACATTAAACATTCAAAATAAATATTTAAAAAAAACATAAGAATTAAAAGAGTAAAATTGCACGACAGGACTGTGAACGCTATATAAATACCTTCATTTCTACATGTTCAACATACGTTTATTACCATTTCAATTTCTTAAAATGAAAATTGATGACGTAAGCGGGTAGGGTGAAAATAGGGATCATGATTAAACTGGGCTGGAACTTGTTGTTTGAAAGATGCATCGAAACATTTTGGCTCGTGATTTGTAAATGATATTACTTTACATTCGCTTATACATATAACTTTTATAATAATTAGAGGACACTTTTTACACAAATATCAATCTTTAGCTTATTAGCTTTTTTATAAATATTTTTTTCTCTCCAATTGCTGTTTGTTTATATCTTTATATTTCGGAATCCCATTATACAGATCTCTCTCTCTCTCTCTCTGCAAGATTATGTTATGACGACATTTAAAATGTTTGAGAATATTTGTCAGTTTGTGTGCCACTTGTCGATGGTTGTCTATGGGCACTTCAGTTTTCTCGATCATCCCTGTGATAACTCCCTGAGAGAATTGAAAAACTTGAAATTTGACAGGTCTTAACACCCCCCTGTATTTGTCCTAATTGTTTTAGAGTAGAAGATTTTCAAAAAATCAGCTTTTTATAGCAGCTTGTTTTCAAGATAATATATAAGTCTACTTATGCAGCTATAACCTTGAACTTTGAACCAAAATCACCATCATATCAGTACATTATTCTTATATAATTACCTATACAGAAAGCTAAAAGAAAATGAACAATTTTAGTATTTTAATGCTGCTTTGAGCTTTAACTTTGAATATATGACCTTGAACAAGATATCAAAATAATAGTTTTATCAAAACCTACAATATTCTTATCTATTTTACCATGCAAAAAGTTAAAGTTTTCATATTAAATAACGATTTTAATCTTTTTTTTTGCAACTGTGACCTTATAGTTTATAGTTTTCAAGATATACATGTAATGACAAATGTATAATGTGCAGCAATTTCCGATCTAATTGCCCTGCCATTCCCCCATGTTTACCCAAATGGCTACCATTTATGAAAATCTGAAACAAAATAACCTTAGAATATTATACATGAAATGACTAAGGTAAGTCTGTACATTTAGAGAAGATTATTAAAGTTTCACTATTTCCCCCTTTTGGGGTCCCAAGGAGGCATAACTCTTCCATTTGTGCAAATCTAAAAGACCTTCACCCAGGCATGATGGCAACCAAGTTTCATTAAATTTGGCCCAGTGGTATCAGAAGAAGAGTTTAGAATGTTAATAGCTAACGCACGACACGCGACGGACAACGGTAGAAGATGTGTAACAAATGCTCACCTAAAAACCTTAACAAAGACATGGACCCAGAAATGAATACTTACTTTGATAGTACTTGGATACTTTATATAAACATGATTACAGTAACTTTAAATGAAATGGCAAAAAATGTCATCCATTAATATTACAAAAAACTAAACCTTTAAATACAAACTTTGTTGTAAATCATATTTTGTCAATATTTAATACTTTATTATGTCGAACATAATAAACCATTTGCGTGAAAAATGACCCTGGCCATTTTATATTGGTGTATCTAATACAAGGATTTTTGAAATCATAGCACAGACTGTGCTTAACGTAGGGAAGTAGTCATGAAAGTCTGGTTACCAGTTAATATCAAAACTTTGTCGAGTGGAATGGTGCTTTTTATTCCTTTTAAGATTCTGTCGCTTAAATGTCATGGTGTCAATGACATAAGACAATGGTTTAAATAGCTTGTATCATCCTTTCCAAAAAAGTGCATTTTTTCTTCTCTTATCCTCTAAAACCAATAGGGTCATTGTGACCAAATGGTCTTAAGGATAATCTTAAAGGTCACAGTGCCTCTTACTGCCTGTATTCAAATGCTACTTGGGCAGATCCTGCAAGATCTGTGAGAAAGTTTGTCAGTTTGCTTGGCAAAGGTCAGTGGTTTCTTTGGGCACATTGGTTTCATCCACAACCTAAGAACTGACTACCTGGATATATCTTGACTGGTGCATACAACATCTTTACTCCACTCCACTCTGAAACCAATTGCCAATTTAAATGAAATTTGTTTGAAAGAAACTTGCTTGATGTAGATTCCAAACTGGCATCTTTAGCAACATCAAATCACCAATGATACAGCAAAAAAAGGAAATTGAATTTTGTTGTTTCTGGCCACAGACTTTGTTTCATTTAAAACATAGAATGTATTAAATAAAATATTAAAAATATGTCACATCATGTTTTGTAAGAAAAAATTATTTAAATTGCAATAGTACAGCATCGCTAAATTGTTAATCCAATTTGTATAAAAATTTATTATGAAGACACCTTGATTGATGCTAAAGACTTCTCTGATAAGATAAAAAAGAGAGTACATGTTAAGGGGTCTGAGTTATAATAGAAATGTATCAGGGGCTTAAAAATGCTGAGCCATAAAAGAATTTCAGAATTTATTATTCTTATCCATACCTACAAAATGCAATTATAGCAAAACTCATATTTTTTCAAAACAAATTTTAAAAAAAGTAATAATGACATGCACACCTGTCTTTATATCTTTTTCAGTTGAAGATCTTCAAATTATCTCAAAAGATCTTCATTGAATCTTAAATCTATAAACTCATGAACAAATTAGGGTTGACAAAATGTTTTATTTGGATATATGTTTAGAAACCAATAATTGTAGTGGTCGCACTTTTTATGGTCGTGACAGAGGCAAATTAATTATCAATGAGAAATTTGTTTTTAAATGAATCGATATATTTCAATTTTTTCGAACCGTTATCTCCACGATTAACATATCGTCACCAAGATCAACAATATTTTCTTTCTTATTAACTTTTAGTGGAAGATTTCCAACCGAAAACTGCGAATTTTAATTCATTTCTCAAAAGATTCTTTCCAAGTCAGTACCTTGCCGAAGTTTATTTTTATTTCTCTCGGAAAATTTATTTCTCTAAGTCACATCACCGATATATATCTATCAAACTAAAATTTTTATCTTTACATAATTTTATTATTTATTTTTTACTATCAGTGTCTATCAACATCAAAACATCTGGAAATAAGCAAGTGCCAATCGTTCAATAACATAAAATTTAGAAATGACATTTGCCATGGGTAGTCATATAAAGAGCAGAGTACAATGCTCTCTCTCTCTCTCTCTCTCTCTCTCTCTCTCTCTCTCTCTCTCTCTCTCTCTCTCTCTCTCTCAAATAATATAATGTCATAAAAATTGACTAGATTAACACTTTTTATATGTTTCTCATGTTGATTCCGGCAATAGTAAGTTAAAATTTGTCTATGTATCTACAGATTGTTCAGTGTTAAAATTACTATATACTCCTGTTTATGTAAAATCTATCACAGACTTTTTGTTCAACAGGCTTATAAGTTTCATCACGAGATACGTATTTACAGGTTATGAAACAGTAAATAGATTTACTCCGGTAATACCGTCTGTAGTATTACTAACATAATTTCACTTTACTTGTCCATACAACACTATAGGGGACAGATTGAATAATATTTCATCCTTTTTTATATAAAATAGGAAAGTTCAATTCAATTTTATTAACATATCATTAAACAAAAGGCCCACGGGCCTTAACGCTCACCTAAGGATATGTCTAATATACATGCCTATAAAAAAATTAATAGTTTTCAAGATAGTTAACAATTTCAAAAGTTCATTTATAAATACTATTAACAAGAGGCCCATGGGCCTTAACGCTCACCTGAGGATATGTCCAAAATTGTTTGCAGAGTGCAATAGACAATATATTCAGTACAGAAACTTTACAAGTTTTCTCAAGTAAAGAACTGCCACAAAACTTAATCAGAAATATAGCCAGTAACATTTCATTTATAAGTAGCTTACATAATATGCTTCCCAGAGTGGGTGCAACCTTGTCGTTGGTTGGGGAGCTTGCGTGTCTCAATAACCCTGAGAGCTATGCTGGCGGGAGAGTTGTCTCCTGGTAGGGTCACCCAAGTCAGACAGGTCAAAGGGTAGAGTCCAGAGGAAAAGTACCCACTGGTCCTCCAGGTTGGGGGGTTTGAATTAGGCTAACAACCTGGTTCTGTAAAAAGAAGAATGTTACAGAAACTGCAAAAACAAACTCTCGTTGCAGCCCTATGTTCCATGAATGAAGAGGATAAAGTAAGTAAGTAAGGAATTTAATATGCATGAAGTAACTGTAGTGCAATGAATGTTTTCCAAATCATTAACCAATTTCAGTATACTTATGCAACTATGTCCTTGACCTTTCAACATACATGATCCTCATGTCATCACCTACCATATTCTAATATATGCCTATACAAAAGTTAGTAGTTTTCAAAGATAACTAGCAATTTAAGGCTACTTTTGCAGCTGTGACCTTGACCTTTGAACATATGACCTTGAACCAAATATCAAAATGATCATCATGTCAATACCTACAATATTTAAACAAACATGCCTATAGAAAAAGTTAGACATTTCTTTATTAAACAAAATAATATATGTTTCTTATAAACAAGAGGTCTAATGAGCCTAGTACGCTCACTTTATAAATTATCTAACTTAATATAATTTTAAAATCAAAATGACTGTTTTCACTCTGACGATTGCATACACATAAAATTTTAAAAAATCATAAAATTCTGTTGGCAAAATAGCAAATAACATCAAAAGTTTTAAAAAGTAAAATTTCTGTGGCAAAATTTATTGTTTGAACAAAACAGTATTGATGATAATCATCAAATGATGTCAAATATACCACAAATTGCTTTTCAACTCTTATATGAATCATAATATAGTAAAAAAAATTGTAAGACTATCATATTGATCAATTTTGCAAATTATTGATAATCTAGATTTCAAGAAAATTATCAAAATTTCTTTTAAAAAAAGTATTCCAGGGGCAACAACTCTTACATGGATTATCATAGTCGCTAATCTTGTTCCGTTGGTAGATTTTGTCATGTTTTACACTTTTGCAATTTATTGTTTTATACATCTATAATTGTTTACAAGAAAATTGTTAAACGGCGAAATTTCTGAAAAAAATCAATATTTCAGAAACTTGCTAGGTTGTCACCATGAACATCTCTGCAATTTATTCTTAAAGACTATCTATGACAGTCTTCAAAAAATGGTTCATTAACAGCAAAATTAATGATAGTTAGCAGTTTAGGGGCATCACCTCTTACATAGATGATCATACAGTCATGAAACTTATTCCCTTGATAGATATGTCGTGTTGATTATTTTTGCAATTTATTGTTATTATCCATCTAAAATAGTTTTTAAGAAAATGGACGGACAGCAAATTTTCTGAATAAAAATCAATACTTCAGGGGCAATAACTCTTACGTGGATGAACACATAATTAACACATAGATATGAAACTTGCTATGTTCTTAGGTCCTGACAAGCTGGACATATCTGCAATTTATTTTTATCAATTACAGTACAGTTCAAGTGGATACGTGAATTTCCACCCCTCGCAGCAATTTTTTAATGGTCATATTTTGCTTGAAGTTAAAACTTATTTTGAAGTTTTATACAACTAAAAGTAATTAGTGAAGATGTTTTTCTCTTTTAATTTTTTTTTAATTAGTAAATCTACGAAACAATTCTTCTTAAAACCGGTATTTACATATATTTATGGATTTAATATTGATACACTTTGACTAACAATTTCATGTAACTTTTATTTTTAAAAATTACATTGTGCTTCGACTTTTTTAAAAATTACGTGGAAAAAACATCGTGATTTATTCCTTTTTTTTCAAAAAAAAAAAAAAATTCACAGAATTCTTTAATCTCCAAAGTCTTGTACTTTCTTCAAGATATGATTACGGACAATATCGATCAACAACTAAAACAATCATCCATGTAACCATTCGTCGTATGGTCAAGTTATTTATGTTTCTGAGTGCATATTAGGGATTAAATGTATTCCGTTTTCAATGATCATCACGGAAGAGATTTTTTCTGCCGAAAGACGATTTTACTGTCCACCTGATCCCTTTTTTTTCTTGATTCTCGGTGAACCGTATTGGGTCACGGTGGACCGCACCTCTAAATAAATATCAATAAATTAACAATAAAAATGAAGTTGAAATTAAAGGGAAATAAAAAAAATTAAATTAAAAAATTGGATTTGGAATAATAATTCATATAATTTAATTCAGGTAAGTAACTTGTTTTGGTTACCAAGGTTCTGTGCAAGTAGTATTTATGCAGTTAAATAACTGTGTAAACTAATTATCTGATTATACAAATCACGGTAAATAAAATGAATCTGGTTTGATATACATGTAGACAGTTTACAATCGATTTGTTTGATTTACTCGGCAAAATAAAACCTTTCTCCGAAACATCATATACATTTGAAGTCAATAAATAATTAGAAATAAATTAAAATTAAAAAACCTAATTCAATAATACATAATTCAATTTAAAAATAAATAAATAAATAAATAATAAATAAATCAATCAATCAATAGATAAATAAAGGATGAACACCTGAATGAATAGATGTATAGAGAGATAGATAAATCGATATAGAAAGAAAGAAAAAAGAAAGAAATGGGTGGTTGGTTGAATAAATAAATAAATAAATAAAAGATGAATAAATGATAAAATAGATGTAACGATTGCGTGGATGAACGCATGGATAGATGGATTATAAATAAATAAATAAAGGATGGATGGCTGGATGGATGAATAATTCAATAAAGAAAAAGGAAAGACAAAAGAATGGATGGTTGATTGAATAAATGAAGATACAAATAAAATGAATTAATGGATGGATTAAGCAGTGATATAAATGATTCTGGATTAAGTAAATAAATAATGATGGTACATCAAAATTTGTTATCTTTTTACTATCCCTGTGCGGGTATCGCTGTCGGCGGAGTAAAACTCCCCGAGAGTATCCATAACTGAGTAGGCAGTATTTTGTGCTATCAGAAAATATACCATTTAGCAAAATTTTCAGCAGTCTTAATTTGTGAAATTTATTTGAAACTAAGATCTGTTCTCTCGTATAAAGCACTTCTTAGCTGCATTTGGATTCATATAATTTTGGAACTTTAGATTCATTGTTATTCAACTGTTTGGCTTCTGTTTTTTATCTTTCAAACTTTTAGGCCCCTAGTGTTACTGATAGGGAATGATTTTCCGAAATGTGCACATATGGCACATCAACATTTAGCTGGTATTTGTTATATATTTACTACCCTTGATCGGGTACGCTGCTAGTGAAGTAAAACTCCCCGAAGATATCCATAACTTAGCAGGTAGTATTTTGTGCTGTAAGAAAATATACTAGCAAAATTTCAGCAGTCTTAATTTTCCCTGATGAGGAATGCTTTTTCGAAATGTGCATATATGGCAAATCAAAATTTAGGAGGTATTTGTTATATATTTATATATTTAAATAAATAAAGAATGGATATATGATTAAATAAATACAAAACGGGTGGATGGATTGTTAAATGGATGGTAGTATAGATAGATAAATAAATAAAATAAATGGATGGTTGGATAAATAAATGAATAATGAAATAAATAATGAAAGGATAGATGAATGAATGAATGATCAAACGTTTTTATCTAGCCGAAGTATTTGTTAATTCTTTACCAAAAGTACTAAAGTATTAGTTATTTACCAGATGGAACCGAAGATGATAGGTGTAATGTACCTTGTAAAGATCTGTAATAAATGATTTGATCGATGGGATAACTTTAAGGGTACTGTTGTTCATGGATGATTGAGTCTCAAACTTTTTTTAAATCTGCATTTTCTCTCGGAATCAAAATACTTTATGTAAATTCTTAATACAATCAATTACTCATGAATGGCCAGCTATTTTGGATCTAAATACATGGCCATAAAAGGTTTTGTTTTTAAATTTGAATAATATTTAACACAGAAATGGTACTTCTTTCTCGATAATCAGTCCAAGCAATGGTGTACAAAACAAATTTTGTTTTATTCAGGACATTAAACATTCAAAATAAATATTTAAAAAAAACCATAAGAATTAAAAGAGTAAAATTGCACGACAGGACTGTGAACGCTATATAAATACCTTTATTTCTACATGTTCAACATACGTTTATTACCATTTCAATTTCTTAAATTGAAAATTGATGACGTAAGCGGGTAGGGTGAAAATAGGGATCATGATTAAACTGGGCTGGAACCTGTTGTTTGAAAGGTGCATCGAAACATTTTGGCTCGTGATTTGTAAATGATATCACTTTACATTCGCTTATACATATAAATTTTATAATAATTAGAGGACACTTTTTACACAAATATCAATCTTTATATTTCGGAATCCCATTATACAGATCGATCTCTCTCTCTTTCTCTCTCTCTGTCTCTCTCTATCCCTCTGTCTGCAAGGTTTCTGTCTGCACAAGATTTAAATCCCATTGCATTGATATTTTTTTATATAAATTTATGAATTTTCTTAATGAAAAATCACAAAGATTATGTTATGACGACATTTAAAATGTTTGAGAATATTTGTCAGTTTGTGTGCCACTTGTCGATGGTTGTCTATGGATTTTTGAAATCATAGCAAAGACTCTGCTTAACGTAGGGAAGTAGTCATGAAAGTCTGGTAACCAGGTTAATATCAAAACTTTGTCGAGTGGAATGGTGCTTTTTATTCCTTTTAAGATTCTGTCGCTTAAATGTCATGGTGTCAATGACACAAGACAATGGTTTAAATAGCTTGTATCATCCTTTCCAAAAAAGTGCAATTTTTCTTCTCTTATCCTCTAAAACCAATAGGGTCATGGTGACCAATTGGTCTTTAGGATAATCTTAAAGGTCACAGTGCCTCTTACTGCCTGTATTCAAATGCTACTTGGGCAGATCCTGCAAGATCTGTGAGAAAGTTTGTCAGTTTGCTTGGCAAAGGTCAGTGGTTTCTTTGGGCACATTGGTTTCATCCACAACCTAAGATCTGACTACCTGGATATATCTTGACTGGTGCATACCACATTATTACTCCACTCCACTCTGAAACCAATTGCCAATTTAAATGAAATTTGTTTGAAAGAAACTTGCTTGATGTAGATTCCAAACTGGCATCTTTAGCAACATCAAATCACCAATGATACAGCAAAAAAAGGAAAATGAATTTTGTAGTTTCTGGCCACAGACTTTGTTTCATTTAAAACATAGAATGTATTAAATAAAATATTAAAAATATGTCACATCATGTTTTGTAAGAAAAAATTATTTAAATTGCAATAGTACAGCATCGCTTAATTGTTAATCCAATTTGTATAAAAATTTATTATGAAGACACCTTGATTGATCCTAAAGACTTCTCTGATAAGATAAAAAAGACAGTACATGTTAAGGGGTCTGAGTTACAATAGAAATTTATCAGGGGCTTAAAAATGCTGAGCCATAAAAGAATTTCAGAATTTATTATTCTTATCCATACCTACAAAATGCAATTATAGCAAAACTCATATTTTTTCAAAACAAATTTTAGAAAAAGTAATAATGACATGTAGACCTGTCTTTATATCTTTTTCAGTTGAAGTTCTTCACCGTTAAATTTCAATTATCTCAAAAGATCTTCATTGAATCTTAAATCTATAAACTCATGAACAAAATAGGGTTGACACAATGTTTTATTTGGATATATGTTTAGAAACCAATAATTGTAGTGGTCGCACTTTTTATGGTCGTGACAGAGGCAAATTAATTATCAATGAGAAATTTGTTTTTAAATGCATCGATATATTTCAATTTTTTCCGAACAGTTATCTCCAAGATTAACATATCGTCACCAAGATCAACAATATTTTCTTTCTTAATAACTTTTAGTGGAAGATTTTACAACCGAAAACTGCGAATTTTAATTCATTTCTCAAAAGATTCTTTCCAAGTCAGTACCTTGCCGAAGTTTATTTTTATTTCCTTGGAAAATTTATTTCTCCAAGTCACATCACCGATATATATCTATGAAACTAAAATTTTTATCTCTACATAATTTTATTATTTATTTTTTACTATCAGTGTCTATCACCATCAAAACATCTGGAAACAAGCAAGTGCCAATCGTTCAATAACATAAAATTTAGAAATGACATTTGCCATGGGTAGTCATATAAATAGCAGAGTAAAAATGTTTTTGGATGCAATCTTCAAAAAATACAAATTGGGTTTACATAGACACTTCAGAAAACTATAAATTATTAAACTAGTACTTGGCCAAAAATATAAACTTGACAATTAGCAATAAAAACCAACAACAGTTTGAGAATCATTTGTAAATGATAAACTTGATCATAAAATTAATAATTGAGTTTTCAATAATTCAAGATATTTTTAAGTGTTAATAATTAAATAATTCTTTAATAAAATAAATCAAAACATATAAT
The DNA here is from genome assembly GCA_029721355.1 of Tegillarca granosa. Taxonomy (NCBI): domain Eukaryota; kingdom Metazoa; phylum Mollusca; class Bivalvia; order Arcoida; family Arcidae; genus Tegillarca; species Tegillarca granosa. The sequence goes on along the minus strand of JARBDR010000915.1, from coordinate 662,551 downwards.
TAAAATTATTAAAAATCCATCGAAAACAAAAACTCACTTTCAATAAATTCAATAGTAAGAATAAACATCCTGATAACTTTTTTTGAATCATTGACATTCATCCAATTAATCATAACATTGTTTTTTGCTGTTATGTTAATTATTTGTTTTGATGTGTATTGGCGCGATGGGTGGTTCGGTACATCGGTACTTAAGACCGGTGCTGTGCAGTGCAGACCTATTTATGGCTTTATGTAAACTAAAAAAATCATAGCTGAATACAAAGTGCTTAATTCCGTATGAAAATAAAAGTTGATTAAAAGTAATGTTCATTGCTGAGAAAATCAAACATATTTTTCTGGTGAAATAAGAAAGTGACGTTTTCAATTAATTTCACTCTATGAGAGACAATTATGAATTTATCTGATCAAGGATTAAAAGATGGATAATTTAGTGTCTTAGCCGACACGCGGCTCATACGTTGAGAGTCACATAAAATAAAATGTGATTAGAAATTTGAAAATTTGAACTTTTAAACTATTTAATCCAAATATTCAATAAAAATAACACTTGCTATTTTTACAAAATTTATATATGGATCAAATATAAGGTCAATTGAAATTAAAATAGACTTTATCAAAAACTTGTTAGTCTTCAGGTGCATTATCAACATCAACATCTCTAATTAGCAATGATTTGGTTTTTCGCAATGCTCTCTCTCTCTCTCTCTCTCTCTCTCTCTCTCAAATAATATAATGTCATACAAATTGACTAGATTAACACTTTTTATATGTTTCTCATGTTGATTCCGGCAATAGTAAGTTAAAATTTGTCTATGTATCTACAGATTTTTCAGTGTTAAAATTGCTATATACTCCTGTTTATGTTAAATCTATCACAGACTTTTTGTTCAACAGGCTTATAAGTTTCATCACGAGATACGTATTTACAGGTTATGAAACAGTAAATAGATTTACTCCGGTAATACCGTCTGTAGTATTACTAACATAATTTCACTTTACTTGTCCATACAACACTATAGGGGACAGATTGAATAATATTTCATCCTTTTTTATATAAAATAGGAAAGTTCAATTCAATTTTATTAACATATCATTAAACAAGAGGCCCACGGGCCTTAACGCTCACCTAAGGATATGTCTAATATACATGCCTATAAAAAAATTAATAGTTTTCAAGATAATTAACAATTTCAAAAGTTCATTTATAAATACTATTAACAAGAGGCCCATGGGCCTTAACGCTCACCTGAGGATAAGTCCAAAATTGTTTGCAGAGTGCAATAGACAATATATTCAGTACAGAAACTTTACAAGTTTTCTCAAGTAAAGAACTGCCACAAAACTTAATCAGAAATATAGCCAGTAACATTTCATTTATAAGTAGCTTACATAATATGCTTCCCAGAGTGGGTGCAACCTTGTCGTTGGTTGGGGAGCTTGCGTGTCTCAATAACCCTGAGAGCTATGCTGGCGGGAGAGTTGTCTCCTGGTAGGGTCACCCAAGTCAGACAGGTCAAAGAGACCAGAGGAAAAGTACCCACTGGTCCTCCAGGTTGGGGGGTTTGAATTAGGCTAACAACCTGGTTCTGTAAAAAGAGGAATGTTACAGAAACTGCAACAACAAACTCTCGTTGCAGCCCTATGTTCCATGAATGAAGAGGATAAAGTAAGTAAGTAAGGAATTTAATATGCATGAAATAACTGTAGTGCAATGAATGTTTTCCAAATCATTAACCAATTTCAGTATACTTATGCAACTATGTCCTTGACCTTTCAACATACATGATCCTCATGTCATCACCTACCATATTCTAATATATGCCTATACAAAAGTTAGTAGTTTTCAAAGATAACTAGCAATTTAAGGCTACTTTTGCAGCTGTGACCTTGACCTTTGAACATATGACCTTGAACCAAATACCAAAATGATCATCATGTCAATACCTACAATATTTAAACAAACATGCCTATAGAAAAAGTTAGACATTTCTTTATTAAACAAAATAATATATGTTTCTTATAAACAAGAGGTCTAATGAGCCTAGTACGCTCACTTTATAAATTATCTAACTTAATATAATTTTAAAATCAAAATGACTGTTTTCACTTTGACGATTGCATAAACATAAAAATTTTAAAAAATCATAAAATTCTGTTGGCAAAATAGCAAATAACATCAAAAGTTTTAAAAAGTAAAATTTCTGTGGCAAAATTTATTGTTTGAACAAAACAGTATTGATGATAATCATCAAATGATGTCAAATATACCACAAATTGCATTTCAACTCTTATATGAATCATAATATAGTAAAATAAATTGTAAGACTATCATATTGATCAATTTTGCAAATTATTGATAATCTAGATTTCAAGAAAATTATCAAAACAGCAAAATTTCTTTTGAAAAAAAGTATTCCAGGGGCAACAACTCTTACATGGATTATCATAGTCGCTAATCTTGTTCCGTTGGTAGATTTTGTCATGTTTTACACTTTTGCAATTTATTGTTTTATACATCTATAATTGTTTACAAGAAAATTGTTAAACGGCGAAATTTCTGAAAAAAATCAATATTTCAGAAACTTGCTAGGTTGTCACCATGAACATCTCTGCAATTTATTCTTAAAGACTATCTATGACAGTCTTCAAAAAATGGTTCATTAACAGCAAAATTTCTGAATGTTAGCAGTTTAGGGGCATCACCTCTTACATAGATGATCATACAGTCATGAAACTTCCTCCCTTGATAGATATGTGGTGTTGATTATTTTTGCAATTTATTGTTATTATCCATCTAAAATAGTTTTTAAGAAAATGGACAGACAGCAAATTTTCTGAATAAAAATCAATACTTCAAGGGCAATAACTCTTACGTGGATGAACACATAATTAACACAAAGATATGAAACTTGCTATGTTCTTAGGTCCTGACAAGCTGGACATATCTGCAATTTATTTTTATCAATTACAGTACAGTTCAAGTGGATACGTGAATTTCCACCCCTCGCAACAGTTTTTTAATGGTCATATTTTGCTTGAAGTTAAAACTTATTTTGAAGTTTTATACAACTAAAAGTAATTAGTGAAGATGTTTTTCTCTTTTAATTTTTTTTAATTAGTAAATCTACGAAACAATTCTTCTTAAAACCGGTATTTACATATATTTATGGATTTGATATTGATACACTTTGACTAACAATTTCATGTAACTTTTATTTTTAAAAATTACATTGTGCTTCGACTTTTTTTAAAAATTACGTTGAAAAAACATCGTAATTTATTTTTTTTTGAAAAAAAAAAAAAAAAAAAAATTCACAGAATTCTTTAATCTCCAAAGTCTTGTACTTTCTTTAAGATATGATTACGGACAATATCGATCAACAACTAAAACAAACATCCATGTAACCATTCGTCGTATGGTCAAGTTATTTATGTTTCTGAGTGCATGTTAGGGATTAAATGTATTCCGTTTTCAATGATCATCATGGAAGAGATTTTTTTTCTGCCGAAAGACGATTTTACTGTCCACCTGATCCCTTTTTTTTTGATTCTCGGTGAACCGTATTGGGTCACGGTGGACCGCACCTCTAATCGGCATCCTTGTTCACCGCAGCGGATGGAAACTCACGTATCCAACTGAACTTTATTGTATCTATGACAGTATTCATGAAAATGATAGAAAAACAGCAAAATTTATTTTAAAAATTTATCTTTTGCTTTCTTAAAAATTAAATCAATCATTAGATCTTACAAAGCTTATCAACATAATAAGCATCAAATGCTCTAAAAGTAGCTCCTTTTGGTACTTAATACTCAAAGGTTTAAAATAGATTGTTACCTTGACCTTAACCTGACTTTGAAAGACAATTGAAATTGACACTGAAGACTCAATGTCGTTATCTGTGCAAATAATCTATTTATTGCATCTTAAAGATAATTAAGAAATTCTAAAAAAAAATTAACTCAAAAACGTGTAACCCAGTTTTCGACCGAATTTCATAAAATCAACAAACTACGGGCTTAAGAGCTCTAGAGAAGGCAAATATCACATCAGATTTTTAATCCCATCATCGATTTCGGAAAGATTTTCAAAAGTTTTTTGCAAACCAAAGTTACCATAATCTAGTTTTAAGACATGGCAAAGTCATGAACTAATCTAAATTGCACCGACTTAGACATGCTTCTGACCAAGTCCCTTTGAAAGCTGACAAGTACTTTTACAGAAGAAGTAGAAATGTGTTTGCGACAGATACACACATCCACATACACACGCTTACATGACCTCATTTAGGTAAGCTAAAATCCTTAACAATAAAATGGACATGGGAATGGCACCTAAATAGTTTATATTACAAGATTATGGCAACAGCAAATGCTACGGTAAAAAAATAATAAAATTAATGACTATTGCATAGTAAAGCATAAGACATTAATTATAAAGTCCATCATTATTATGTTACAAATAAAAATTGGTTTTCCCAAAATTAAATACACAAATATTTGCATTAAAATAACACTTGCTATTGATACAAAAATTATTTATGCATCAAATATAAAGAAAATTGAAATAAAAAAAAAGACTTTATCAAAAACTTGTAAACCTTCCAGGTTCATTATCAACATCGTCATATTTATTCAACAACAATTTGATACAGTGTTCTTTCTAATAATATAATGTCATAAAATTTGACTGGATTAAGAAACCTTTTTAACATGTTTACGTTAATGTCAACAATAACAGGTTTTATGCCTTTGTGTATAAAAATTTTAAGAAGAGGCCCAATAGGGCCTGTATTGCTCACCTGGCATATCCTTTTTTTGTTCTTTGCTTTTTTCTTTTTAAATATATCCAATCAGTAAAATGTAATCAAACTCACTAGCAATATCCTTATTTTCTTTATTTTAAGCACTATTTATCATAAATTTCCTTTCAATTGGCCATGTACTTTTAGAAGATCTAGGCTGAAATAAAACTTGTTTGCATGTTTCATACCTGTTGCAAAAATGAAAAATTGTACAGAAAAACCCATTACATATGTTTTATCCCCAACATCTAGTTTCTATGTTTTAAATTTCAACAAAATCAGTACATAAATAACCATAATGGCCATTTTTAGGTTTTTGCTATTGATAGTAATGGCAGCCATCTTGGATTACCGACAGATATGTCGGATACAATTTTGAATCTATACCACCCAAGGACCTTCCACACTCAATATCCTTTTAATTGGTCATGTACTTTCAGGGAAGAAGATTTTCAAAGATTTCGGCAAAAAATCAACCTTATTTGCATATTACGTAATTATTGCACAAATGAAAAATCATACGGAAAAACCCGTTATATATGTTTTATCCCCCGACATCTACCATATTCTAATATACATGCCTATACAAAATTTAGAAGTTTTCAAAGATAATAAGCAATTTAAGGCTACTTTTGCAGCTGTGATCTTGACCTTTCAACATATGACCTTCAACCATATATCAAAATGATAGTCATGTCAATACCTACAATATTTAACATGCATGCCTCTACAAAAAGTTAATAGTTTTCAAGATAATTAGCAATTTAAGTCTTCTTTGGCAGCCATGACCTTGGTCTTTCAACATATGACCTGAAACCATATATCAAAATGATCGTCATGTCATACCAATACAATATTTAACATGCATGCCTCTACAAAAAGTTAATAGTTTTCAAGACAATTAGCAATTTAAGTCTTCTTTGGCAGCCATGACCTTGATCTTTCAACATATGACCTGAAACCATATATCAAATAATCGTTGTTGCAATATTTATTAACAGCCTAGAGAAGGCAAATATAATTTCAGATTTTTAATCCATCATCGATTTCGGAAAGATTTTCAAAAGTTTTTTTGCACACCAAAGTTACCATAGTCTAATTTCAATAGACATGGCAAAGTCATGAACAAATCTAAATTGCACCGACTTAGACATGCTTCTGACCAAGTCCCTTTGAAAGCTGACAAGTACTTTTACAGAAGAAGCAGAAATGTGTTTGCGACGCATATACATATCCACATACACACGCTTACATGACCTTTATTTAATGTAAATTTATTTAATTTTTGTTTATACATAACAAAATTTTTGTTTATACACTATAATCTTTATTATGTACTGGGTGAACACAGCTGTGCCTATTGCGTAATCTGGTAGCATGTGTTAGGCTGTTTAAAAACAAAACTACGTGATCATTTGAACCAATCAAAACCATAGAAAGGGACGCTAACTCAGTCAGGGTTTTTTTTTGTTATTTAAGTAGTCTGAATCTGTGTCTTAATCGTGTGGTCATTACATGAACTTTAATCTATATTTACTTACAATTTCATTTTCAAAGTTTTGACTTGTGATTCATATGTCGCTGGATTATATTTTTGGGACCTTTAGTGATCTTTTTGTGATTTAGACTGTGTATAAACTTGTGAAATGCCGCCGATCAGACATCGCAATCGGCCTAATCGGCAGAACTATGATGGATCCTTACCAGAAAACTGGACAGTAAATAAACTTCGGCAAGAATTGAGCTTGAAAGGTGTGACACCACCACTAAATACCAGGCGCATTATTTTAGTGTCCCTATACAAACAAGCGACGAATGAAGAATCCAGACATTTGACAGAATCTGGAAGTCATGTGACACCTTCGCCTACCCAAGACGTGAGGACTGAACTATTGGGCGTGGTAAGAAACCTAACAACAACAGTCCAGAATCTCCAGAGCAGCATGATTTCTCTAACAGAAAGAGTTAACAACATGTCGAGACCACAACCAACGCTACCTGCTGCTGCTGGGAGCGCTGATCAATTACGTCAGACCACGGTTCAAAACACTATGAAACGAGTTGACGTGGTTTGCGGAACTCCTCGGGAAACTAGAAATACAGAAAACTACACTCTGTCAACAGCATGGGCCGAACAAAATTCTACTAAAACAATGGGAGTCAAGACTACATACGGATATTCGGCGGAATCATTACCCTATGTAGAAACGATTTCACCCAATTTAAGGAAACAAATAATAGAAGGTAAGGATGTCAACCTTGCTACCATCCTGATTCCCTACTACACAGGGCCAGACGTAGACAAAGATAAATCTGACAAGGAGAGAAAAGACCTAGGTTGAATAAGACTTTAACTATTACAGAATTCATACAGCCTTTTGGAATCTACAAAAGCTCTATGTGTGAAGCTTTTCCTTGACGCAGACAAGAGCTAGATTTATATGAGCGCGACATAATAGACATGGCCACCCGATATTGAGGTACTGCGTTTTATGAATACCACAAACAGTTCAGTGCTAGGGCGGCGGCTTACCTTAAGTACCAGAACATACCAATAGACTGGTCAGTACGTAATAACACGTTATTCTGCAATATCTTTTTTAACGAAAAGCCCGTCACATGCACACTTTGCAACAGTGTCAGTTATACTGTTCCTTTCTGCCACAAAAACCTAGAGGCAGGGGTCAAGACTAACAACTTCTCACAGCCTTACCGTCAATATTCAAACATAAATGTTAACGATAGCTATGGCAGAACAAGGCTTTACAAAGATGGTTTAGAAATATGTAACAATTACAATGACATGGGGTGCAATCGCAAAAGATGTAACAACTTGCAAGCGTGTAAAACTTGCAAACAAACTGGGCATCCACAATCTCTGTGCAATTCAAAAAAAGAAGTAACCCCCCACGGAAAAGGGTCACCAAAGCGGGGGAACCAATAATTAGTACAACCGTTTTAAACCAATTAACACAAAATTTTTAGAGAAACTCCTTCTTAACCACCCTGATAAACATACTGTCGAGTATCTTTTGAATGGCTTGACATATGGGTTTGACACAGGATTTAAAACATTACCCACAGAAACCTATGAATGCAAAAATTTGTTATCGTCAAGAAAACAACCTGACATTACTTCCCAACTAATCCGAACAAAGCTAGACAAGGGTTTTATTTCTGGTCCATACTCATCTATGCCTTTTGACATATATAGAGTTAACCCGATAGGAGTTGCTGAAGGGAAATATTCAAAAAAGAAAAGACTTATCGTTGATTTATCCGCTCCACATAATGAAGATCAACATGCCAGTCTTAACTCTCTAATTGACAGAACGGAATTTTCCTTGTCATATGTAACAATTGATAATGCCATAGACTTAATTAAAAAACTGGGAAAAAACAGTTGGATGTGTAAAGTAGATATATCAGATGCATTTAAACTAGTACCAAAACACCCCACCCTTTGGCCATTTCATGGGATTAAATGGGATGATCAATATTACTATTTCACAAGACTGGTATTTGGTTCAAGAAGTAGCCCAAAGATTTTTGACACACTTTCCACAACACTGTGTTGGATCGCACAAAACAACTATGACATTAACAATATCTTACTTCTCCTTGATTACTTCCTGACAGTGGACCCCCCAGAGGTTCCAGCAGACATTACCATGAAAACATTAACAACGATGTTTCAAGAGTTTGACATACCTCTAGCTGATCACATAAGTGTGGGCCCATCACAGTGCTTAGAATATTTAGGTATAGTGCTGGACAGTAGTAAGATGGAAGCTAGACTTCCACCTGACAAACTGCAGAGAATACTTGAGACATTAGATTCATTTTTGGACAAGAAGACATGTACCAAACGACAATTACTCAGTCTATTGGGTCACCTAAACTTTGCGTGTCGTGTTGTACGTCCAGGCCGTTCCTTTGTGTCATATTTAATATCATTGTCCACAGCAGTCTCAGAACTTCATCATCATGTGACAATTACTTCAGAGTGTAGATTAGACATTAGAATGTGGTACAAATATTTATCTTCATGGAATTGTGTAGCTTTTTTCTTGGAAGACAATATTACTATAGCAGCAGATAAGCACTTGTATACAGATGCAACTGACTCTGCTTTTGGGGGTTATTACTTAGGGAAATGGTTCCAGGACATCTTTTCACCAGACATGTTTAGCAAGGGAGAAAAACCCTCAATGGCCTATTATGAACTCTATCCCATTGTAATGGCATGTGTTTTGTGGGGTCAGGAATGGTCAAGGAAAAGAATTATTTTCCACTGTGATAATTTAGCTACAGTTGGGATTATAAACAAAGGACGTTCAAAAATAAAGTCAATCATGAGATTAATGAGAAAACTAACTTTCACTGCAGCAAATTACAATTTCACTGTACATGCTAGGCATATTCCAGGGAAACTTAATAATGTAGCCCATGCCATTTCTCGTTTCCAGATGGACAAATTTCGAAAGCTAGCACCAGAGGCAGACAAACAAGCCACAACCTGTCTTCCTTACCAGGAGATCACAATGTAAAAGATATAGAGACTCTATAGCATGCAGCTATAAGCCCACAGACTGCAAGAGCATATTCCACTGGTATTCAACACCTTTTAACATTCGTGACCTTGTGTGGAAAAGCAGTACCATCAGGTACTTTACCAGATTTAAACGAAGATGATCTTATTAAATTTGTATCTTATTGTCATTACTCTTTAAATTTAACATTTTCTACCATTAAGCTGTATTTAGCTGGCATAAGATTTCATTTTCTTAAAGCTGGACACTGTAATTCTTTTAAAGAGCATGACAGATTAGATTGTATTTTACGTGGCATTAAAAGGATTCAATCACATGTTTCAAAAACTAAAAGATTTCCTGTTACTTATCAAATATAATGTCAAATGGTTAATAGATTGAATGGCTCAATTTTTTCACCATTCATAGATCTTATGTTATCATGTTGTTCACTCATGGCATTTTTTGGATTTCTTCGTTTTGGAGAATTTACCATTAAGGGTAGAAATGAAGAGCATGATTTCCTTATTGTTAAAGATGTCACTGTGCAATCAGATAAATTGTATTATTCTTTGTGTTTAAGATGTTCCAAAACTGACCCTTTTCGTCAAGGTGTCTCAATACATATATTTAACAATGTACATACTAAACCAGTAGATGTCATGCATGAGTACCGCCAATTACGAATCTCACAAGGTGCTAAACCAGATTCACCTTTGTTTGTTGATAATGTTGGTTCACCTTTGTCAAGATATCAATTTATATCTTATATAAGACATTTAATGGCAGTTTTAGGTTATGATGACAAGAAATATTGTGGTCATTCCTTTCGAATAGGTGCAGCCACTTCTGCGGCTGAAGCTGGTATTTAGGACCATCTCATACAGACTCTAGGGCGTTGGTCATCAAATTGTTATGTTCGTTACATAAGAACTGATATAAAAGTGCTTAAAGAAGCACAAGAGAAAATGTGTAATGGTAAATAATCTTAGTTTGTACAATGTTATTACAAGTTTAGTGTTCTTATACCTTTGTTTGTGTTTTAGTCATTGTATCACTTAGTTATTATGTCTGCTTATTAATTGGCATTTATTTTCTTTGGGGGCTCTCACTCTTTTAACCAAGGTTAAAATCATTCAATTTGATCATTAAAATTCCCATATTTGGAATTTTTCATCCCCCAATTTCAAATAAAGTAACTTGATTATCAACGTTTAATTGGTAAGAATTTAAATTTTGTATTCAACACTCCTAAGGCCTGCTGTGCTCTTACCAGGCTGTATACATCAAAGGAACTTGCATAACGTAACCTGCCGGGCTCCCCCCAGGTACCTTATACATAATTCATTTTCAACCTGCTGGGCTCCCCCCCCCAGGTTTTTTTAATGGAGTACAAATGAAACTTTCATAACGTAACCTGCTTGGCTCCCCCCAGGTACTATATACTTGATGTTACTTTCAACCTGCTGGGCTCCCCCCAGGTTGAATAGAGTACACCCATTATTTTATTGAGTATCTATGATTGCCTGCTGGGCTCCCCCCAGGTAATCAAGCCCGGAACCTGCTGGGCTCCCCCCAGGTTCTGGGATACCAATCAATAACCTGCTGGGCTCCCCCCAGGTTATTTAGAATACTGTTATGATTAAGGAGAGCAGCCCCCAAGATGCCAAAAGTTTTGTACATTTCTTTTGTTTTTTTATATATTTTCAAACTTGTTATTTTGTTGTTTTGTAATGTAAATTTGCCGTATATATGTGTTTTTTAGAATGTATATATTTTGTTGGTTCATCTTAATAAATGGTTCATCATAATAAATCTGAACCTATCATGGTGCCATGTTGTGTATAAAGGTAAGCTAAAATCCTTAACAATAAAATGGACACGGGAATGGCACTTAAATAGTTTATATTACAAGATTATGGCAACAGCAAATGCTATAGTAAAAAAATAATAAAATTAATTACTATTGCATAGTAAAGCATAAATTATTTATTATAGAATCCATTTTTATTATGTTATGAGTTAAAAATTGGTTTCCAAAAAATAAAATACACAAATATTTGCATAAAAATAACACTTGATATTCATACAAAAATGATGTATGTATCAAACATAAAGAAAATTGAAATAAAAATTGGACTTATCAAAAACTTATAAACCTTCCAGGTTCATTAAGAACATCAACATATTTATTCAACAACAATTTGATACAGTGTTCTTTCTAATTATATAATGTCATAAAATTTGACTGGATTAAGAAACCTTTTTAACATGTTTACGTTAATGTCAACAATAACAGGTTTTATGCCTTTGTGTCTAAAAATTTTAAAAAGATGCCATAGATTTACAATCTATCACAGACTTGTTTTAAAACAGGCTTAATAGTTTCATCACAGTTTATATATTTACAGGTTTTAAAGCATTGATTTACTGTGGTAAAACAACACTATAGGAGGACAAATTCTTTTTTTATATGAAATAAGATATTTACATGTATGTTTTAACATTTATTTTATTTTACATCAAATTAAACAATTGACACAACAAACATTGAGAGCTGCGATTGTTATCAAACTGTTGACATTTAATGTTATCACAAATTAACAAAAACAAAAACAGACAAAATGTAGGAGTTAGAAGAAATCACTCATCCCATAATTTCAGGTTCTATTATTTCACTGGATTTTTTAATCCACTGTAAAATTTTTACAGAGCAGAGTAAAACATTTTATGCCATTTATACCTTTGAATCTGTTTGGTTCTGTAAGCACTTTTCTTTTGTTTTTTGTCTTTTAGTGTCTAAAATATACAAAGATAATAACTACATATCTGTCATCTGTATGTTGTTGTAATTTTCATTTCACCTATCTATATATTTTAATGTCTTAATTCTGCAAATCGAAAATCGATGCTAAATGATTTTTCAAAAAAAAAAAAAAAATAAAAAATAAAAAAAAAAAAAAAATAAAAAAATAAAAAAAAAAAAAAATATGATTTTTTTCCCCAAATGATCATAAATATTCTGTGTTATTTCATTACACAATAGTGTGTGTGTGTGTGTGTGTGTGTGTGTGTGTGTGTTTATGTTAAAAATAATTATCATATGACTAAGACACAGGAAAACTGAAAACATTTTAAACTACAAAAAGCTTACCATTAAAATATAACTTTAAGGTGCTTACCCTTCCGGAGCACCCGGCCTCACTTCCTTGATGGAAGTTCACGTGTATCACCAATTTTGCCAGTTTGCAAAGTTTTTACTTTGTTTTTGGGATTGTGATATGAACAAGGACTGGTATGTTTGTTTTATTACCACATGTTGTATTGATAGCATTAATTTGACATATGCTTTTCATGTTTTTTTTATCAATATCTAAACAAGTACATTGCCATATTTCCCTAAAGTAGTTCAATTCTCTTGAATCCATACCTCTTTAAATTTACAAATAACTTTTATCCTGAGTATGCTGACAATGACTAAAATCAAAACTACAACCAGTAAAACAACTCCAACTACACAGCCAATGATAACTCCAATGTTTTGTTGATTCATTTCCCCATTCATAGATGTAAACGGTGTTGTAGTTTCTTTATTACTAAAATAAAGTTAATCTTATAAATAATAAAGAAATTATGGAAAAAAGCAAAATAAACATTTTGATTTTCATTGGGTTTTATAAAATAAACGTTATGTGTTTAACTAATAATTTATATAAAACAATTGTTTTCAAACAATAAAAATAATGCATAAATTGTATGAAAGTTTTGTCTTTGGTTGGTCATAGTTTTAGTAAACTAATAATTCCTTTCAAATATTTATTTGTTGGTCTTTTAATTGGCCCAACATTGCGCCATTTATTTATTTCCTTCTAAACACAAAAATAACCGTTTCAAATATTCTCCGTAACCAAATTAACATAATCAGCTGAATTACATGCTACACCATGCTACATCCAACAAATTGCAGCTCTCCAACACATCATTTATTTCATAAATATACATACAGCGTGCATTCAACAATTATTTTACAAGTATTATACACTAAATTCAACACATACAACAATCTTCATTTTGACAATGGTTTTACCTGTTTTTTGCTATTTTGATGAATAAAATAATTAAAACCAAAATGAGCTTTTTGGTTCAGAATAGAATTAAAATAGAATATGAAGTGAATTTTAACATATTCAGTAGATAAAAAAAACACAAAAGATTTGTACACTTACACAAATGTTTCCAAAACAGTATATGCAACAAAAGGATATGCCATGCTGACGTCAATATACTTGCAATTGGCAGATGGACACATCATTGGATTTAAGAAACAACAAGAATATCTCCCAGTTTCCATATGTGGTAAACATATGTTGTTCTTTATTTCCTTTGCCTCAGGACCCTGTAATATTAAAGTATTAAACATATAACAAAAATACCTGTTAAAGTTTGATGTGCACATTTCGAAAATCATGTCTAATCAGTGACAGTAGGGGCCGCAAAGTTCGATGGATAATAAAGCCAAACAGTTGAAAATTGATGAATCTAAAGTTCCAAAATTAAATGAATCCAAATCCAGCTAAGGAATGCTTTACATGAAGGAACAAACTTTAGTTTTAAATAAATTTAAAATATTTAGACGGCTGAAAATTTGGCTACATGGTATTTTATCTGAAGCTATAGGATGAATTTAGGTTTTATTATTTCAATTTTATTAAATATTATGTTCCAGTATCCATGTGTGATAAACGTCTGTTGTTTTCTATTTCCTTTGCTCCAGGACTTTTTGATAATAAAATAGTAGCTTAAACGATTCAAGCTATTTGATAAACTTTATTCTTTTATCAATTCAATTTTTCATTAAATATTATGGATTTTTGAGTATATTTCACACATTTTTAAAATAGAAGAAATCGGATACCCAATATTTCTGCTGAACTATTGATTTTTGTTTACCGCAATTATAACCCGACAATGTCCCACCATATTCGATAGTATTTCGATGCTGGCAACAAAACTGTCTAAATGTCAGTTTTGATATGGTGTTCATAGTATTTAGGGGGAGGAGATTCAAAACAGACTTGAAAGACCAATCAACTCTATTAAATATATACTCACAAATTAATTTGTGCTAATATGTTTTTTAAGCTTGGATATATATTTAAACTTGTTGCTTACAAAAACCAATATCAACTTACCCGTATTGTCACGTTATAATTAGAAACACAATTCACTACCTTGCATTTATCATCTATAGTTATGTTAAAGTAAGGGCCATCGCCAGGATCTGTCAAAAGAAAAAAAATATAACTTTAATGTTATATTTCTTCCTTATATACTGCAGATATGTGTCGAATTTCATGTTTAAAAATTTGTTAAAAGTACCAGAGAATTCCAGATTGGTTTTTGATAGAACTGATAAAATACAAAATGCTAAAGAAAAACACCCATTATTTATTAAATTGTTAACTCAAGGATATTGCAAGCCTTGGCTAATCAAGGCTAAGACGTTTTATGCCCGTCATCACAATATTGTTGATATGGAGTCACCGTAACTGAACTTTTACCGGAAACATTTGACTTACCATAATTTTCCTTTTCTTCTCAAATTTGACTTTGCATGTGATGGGTGTAGCTTGCTAGACTGGAGGTGCTAATCCTTCCGTAGCATCAGGCCTCATTTCCTTGATAAAGTTCACATGTATAACTAAATTGGCAAGTTTTTGTTTTTTGTTTTTTTGTTTTTTTTTGTTTTTTTTTTTTTTTTTTGGGGGGGGGGGGGTTGAAATCTGGACATGAACTGGTATGTTTGTGTTTTATTATATCACATAAATAAGTGATTAAACTTTAAATTAAAATTTTGCATCTATTTTACAAGAGTGATATTTATAATCAGTGCTTCTAAAATCTGTTGGTATTTTATTATCGAATTTTTTATTGTCCTGTCTTTAATTTGCTTTTATTTGTTGTGTTCTCAGTGATTTTGATCATTATAAAATTCATGTTTTAAGTAAGTTTTTTTAATACAAAGTTTACACCGTTGGTTAGATTTACACTGAATTTAACCTACACTCTTTTAACATCAAGGTAATTTACAAATACTACAGGAAATAAATCTGCTATAATTTTCCACTTTTTCTTTTACATTTTAGAAAAATTATGTTTTTGTGTAATTACCTATGATAGTTAAGTCTCTTTTTATTTTAATCTCCTTTTTCCCAATAGATCCAACTGTACATGTGTATGTCCCATTGTCTCTATAGTAGGTATCGAGTACAGTCATTACAATAAGCCATGCTTCTGTAACGCTCAGGTTCACCTTTTTCTTGAATTTCTCTTCTATCAAAAAGTTATTTTGTGAACTTATTGATCCAATTAATTCACCCTCATGTTGTAGGTATGCATATGCAAAATTTTTATACTGCTGTAAATCCCATTTAATTACAGCATCATCATTTAAACACACAGTCTCAGCACTTACACAACCTAAAAATAAAGTAACCAATCATAAAACAGTAACTTTTCTAAACTGCAATTAATCTACAATTTTTTGGAGTAATGGTGTCCTGATTGAAATGTACTACAAGATAACTTTTATCATGTTTTCTTTAATCATAAGCACACAGAATAAATAAAAGAATTATTTTATTAAATAAAGGGTTCAAGTGTTGCTCATTTTACCTGGTGACACGGACTACTATCTTGTTCAATCCTGTAACCAACCTTTTTCTCTGCAATTTAATTCTAAGGTAAAACAAGTCCTAACAAGTAATGGGAATTGGAAATGCACCAAACAAACCAGGATTAAACAAAATACATCCCTTAACTCATATGTTAAAGAGCTTGAACAAAATGAAGCACTTTAAAAAGGTTCTCCTTGTGACTGAAAATGATTTATAAGCTTCAAGACATTTAGAGAGTTTTCTTTTCTTTTTAGTGACCATAATTTTTTTTAATTTCATAATTTGAACAAGATAAAATTTGTTAAACTATATTTTCCTTAAATATAGATTTTTTTCTTAACTGCTTAGTTTGGTCTGTTAAAATTTGTAACAGTATCAAACATAGAGAATCCTTTTTGATAGCTTATTTGGTTAAAAAAATGCTTTTATACAATTTATAATTTTAAGTGCACAATGACTGAATTTAATTTGTGTGAACTAAATAATAAGGGTCTACCAGACACGCTATAAACATATTCGTTGTTAACATTTTGAATGGCAAACAAAAGGCCTATGGGCCTTAACGCTCACCGGGTGATGTTTCCAAATTTGTTTGTAAAGTGCTATAGACACTATATAAGTTACAGAAACTTTCCAAGTTTTCTCAAGTTTAGGACTGCCACAATCAAAAATATCTAGTCACATTTCATTCATAAGTAGCTAATATTCATATAGTAACTATAGTACAATAAATAATTTCCAAATCATTAACCATTTCACTATACTTATGCAGCTATGTCGTTGATCTTTGAATCTATCACCTTGAAACATATATCAAAATGATCATCATATCAATACCTACAATATTCTAATATATATGTCTATACAAAAAGTAAGTAGTTTTCAAGATAATTAACAATTTAAACTTTCTTTTGAAGCTTTGACAATCAACTTTGAACATATGACCTTACGTAAATAATTGTTAATTATCTTGAAAACAATTTACCATTTTGTTTAAGCATGTATATTAGAATATCGTATGTATTGACACTGCGATCAATTTATTATATGATTTTTTTATATATTAAATTTATCGTCATGTCAATACTACGATATTCTAATATACATGCCTAAACAAATGGTTAATAGTTTTCAAAATAAGTAATAATTTCAGTCTTCTTATGCAGCTATGACTTTGAACCCTGAACGAATGACCTTGAACTATATATTAAATGACTGACATTTCAATATATACAATATTCTAATATACATGCCTATACAAAAACTAATTCAAAATTTGAGTATGATAAGTTTGCAAGAAAAAGCATGAAACTGCAAAAATAACAAACTAGGTCATGACCTTGATATTTGACCTTGACCTAATTTTGAAGGTCATGTCAAGAAAATACCAAAACTTCAAACCCTATATCAATACCTGTTGAAATAGTCAGTTTATAACCATTTGAAACTATTTTACAATATTTTCAAAGTTAAAAAACGTGTGACCTATTTGTGGCCGAATTTCACGATTTGTACAAACTTTATACTTAAGAATCTAGAGAAGCTGAAAATCAAATCGGTTTTGTCTAGCACTTTTGGTTTTAGAGAAGAAGATTCCTTAAGTTTTTTTAAATGTAGATCACAGTGACCTACTTTCTACAACTACAGCAACCAATAGTACAAATTTGAAAGGCGCCCTCCCAATAACCGGTCATGTGAAGTTTGACCCAAATTTGGCCAGTCTTTTTTAGGAGGTTTAAAAAATCTGAGTTACTGATGCACACATGCACACACTCACTCACGCACAACGGAAATACAGACATGCTGCGCCATGTCTATGGGCTAGGTGAGCTAAAATGAAAATATTCACAGATAACACTGTGAGATAAACAGCAAAACGAAGTTTAAATGCACTGTTTGGTTTGAATTCTTTTAAGCTACATTGTTTTAAAAGTTTGTTAGTTGTTTTGTTATCGATCTTTCAGTTTGAATAATGTGCCGGGAAAAACTCAGTTTAAACGATCTCAGCACATATGTTACGAAAAAAATATTTGTCAATTTTTTCCAATTAAGTGAATATTAGACAAAATTAATGAATCGAAATGAACAAATTGTTGCTTTAAACATATTGTTATGGTTAATTTCATCCATGATTACTTGTTGATTTATCGGATTTGGTAACAAATACATTACGTATACGATAGACCAACAGTTACTGAGTTGAGAAAACACGATATATTATTTGTGTTTCGTTGTTAAAAGCGATACGATGTGCGTATGAACACTAATTGACGAAAAAATTGTATTACTGAAAGAAAACTAATAAATATTGTTTCAGAGTTTATAGTTCTAAAATAAATAAATTATGATAATTTGATAGAAACATAAATAATACCATACATATCAGTCATATAGTTTCATACTGATCACCATATATGACCTCTATTCGAAATAGGGGGTGCTGGATTGTTTTGTGTAGTCACACTGTGGGAAAAAAATGGAATATTTTTGTTTAAAAGTGCCAGATTACGTATCTGTTAGGCTTAAAACATTAAAATATTTTTCATACAGTTAACAATTAAACAAAGCCCTTCTGAATTTTAATCCTCAATAGCTTGATCTTGTTAGAAATGAAAAGAATATGTATTTTCATTAAACTTCAGTTTTGGCTCTAACATCACATTCATTAGTACAAGATAATGGAGATTGAACGTACCGGTATATTTGGTTATCCATGCCAAAATTAAACAAAAAAGCGTAGGTCTACTTGAAATGTGTACTCATATATAATAATAATAATAATAATAATAATAATAATAATAATAATAATAATAATAATAATAATAACTGAACACGCATGCTTTTTCTGTAACATGCTTTTTTCATTCCGGCGAAACTACATTTTCTTATTTTTATAACTTGAATTGACAATATTTTCAACAATAGTTTACTAAAACGATTTTAAAAAATAAATAAATAAATAAATAAATAGAGGTGAATCAAAAATCGTTTGAATAAAACTCTTTAATAAGTGAATTACGATAGAATCTTTGCAACAACTGCTCAAAATTTATTTCTCACAAGAAAATTTTATAATTTGGATATTTTCTTACTTACATGGAATGCAATAACATAATAATCTAGCATACGAGTAATTAAGAGATTATCAATAATCTAAATCAATGAACACCCTGTTAATTAGACACATTCCATCACCTGAAATCATCAGGATCCTACCATGGAATTTTTCTAAATTGACAGGTATCCATACAGCGATAAAACTGTAAATGTTATTTGAAATTTTTTCAGATGTTGACAAAATGTGTGGGAAGAAAAGATGTAAATTAATTTTCTATTAATTTAAACCGATTGCCTGGCGGAATAAAATTACTTTTGCTTAAATTCAAATCAATTTAATTTAACGAGATTTTCTTATTTGACATTTTTATTATTAAACCATTTAAAAAGGCCCGTTCCGCAATGTAGAGTAGTAAGAGTTATCTACCTTGAACCACCAGGTGCGCTACGGTTAATAGTCATTTCGTACTATCCATTTCGTACCATAAACAGTTCATACTATCTTGTTTGACCATTTCGTACCATAGTGTACTGCTAACGTTAAGTATGATTTTTCTTATGTTTAAACACTATGTTACCAATTCGTACCATGTTATTTTTCTAACATATGGAATGTAATTCGTGACCGTTTTCAAATTAGACTTTACAATACAAAAAAAAAAAAAAAACAAACGTTTTCATGATATTAATCATATGTATATTAAAGTTGTGAAAGTAGTCAGGGTCAAAATGATGCTTGAATTGACCCATGACCTTAACTGAGTTACAGTGGTTACAAATTTAAAATTACAGTTTCTGCTGTGGCTATATGTTAAAGAGATTTTGCTGTTTCAAAGTAAGTATCCAACGATAAAAGTGTATATAAAATAACTAATCAATATTTTACGATTCATAAAATTATAAATTTAATATAATCAGTATGGAAAAACGTTTTCCACCTCTCAAAAACTGAAAAAATAAATGACCGAATTTTCCCGGTTTGTTTTCAATAAAAGTTGGTAAATTTCGGTCACCTTCACCAACTTTAAGTCAATGTGATATGAGATGTAAGTTAAAGAAAGGACATAGACTAACAAAGTAATATGGATCAGTATTACAATATTACTCAAATAAAAGTTAATTCAATTTATGAATTGATTATAAAAATCATATTTATCAATTGACTGGTTAACAAATCTTTTTACAACAGGAATAAATGCTATGTATGGGGCATAAGGAAAAGCGTACATGAGAGGCTTACACAAAACAATTTGGTTTATATCTGCATGTAGACGTAAAGTAAAAATATCATTAAAATTAAATTAAATTTTAATAAAATATCGCAGTAAAATTGTATTTCGTTCCTACACACACACTCGTCTTTTATCTATACAGATAAACTATTACACACACACACACACACACACACACACACACACACACACACGCCTTTATTCTATACAGATAAACTAACACATACACACACGCCTTTTATCTATACAGATAAACTATTACACGCACACACACACACACACACACACACACACACCTTTTATCTACGCAGAAAAACTTTTCAGAGAAGCACACATACACACAAACACACACACGTCTTTTATCTATACAGATAAACTTTTCAGAGAAGCACACATACACACAAACACACACAAGCCTTTTATCTATACAGATAAACTATTACACGCACACACACACACACACACACACACACACACACACACACACACACCTTTTATCTACGCAGAAAAACTTTTCAGAGAAGCACACATACACACAAACACACACACGTCTTTTATCTATACAGATAAACTTTTCAGAGAAGCACACATACACACAAACACACACAAGCCTTTTATCTATACAGATAAACTATTACACACACACACACACACACACACACACACACACACACACACACACACCTTTTATTTATACAGATAAACTATTACACATACACACACGCCTTTTATCTATACAGATAAACTATTACACACACACACACACACACGCCTTTTATCTATACAGATAAACTATTACACATTCACACACGCCTTTTATCTATACAGATAAACTTTTCAGAGAAGCACACATACACACAAACACACACAAGCCTTTTATCTATACAAATAAACTTTTCAGAGAAGCACACATACACACAAACACACACAAGCCTTTTATCTATACAGATAAACTTTTCAGAGAAGCACACATACACACAAACACACACACACCTTTTATCTATACAAATAAACTTTTCAGAGAAGCACACATACACACAAACACACACACGCCTTTATCTATACAGATAAACTTTTCAGAAAAGCACACATACACACAAACACACACGCCTTTTATCTATACAGAAAAACTTTTCAGAGAAGCACACATACACACAAACACACACGCGCCTTTTATCTATACAGATAAACTATTACACACAAACACACACACACACGCGCCTTTTATCTATACAGATAAACTATTACACATACACACATGCCTTTTATCTATACAGATATACTATCACACACACACACACACACACACACACACACACACACACACTATTTTTCCAATAAAGATGAATTTTTCCGATTTGTTGTAAAGTTCCATTTACACCTCTAATGGTTTAACCGTAACACCTAACATTTAAATCTCAACCGTTTCTAAAATAATCATATACTATTAAAACAAAATATTTGTAGAAGAAAATATAATCTAATAAATTAATTATAAAAATGAGCTATGACACGCGGTATTTTTTATATGTAGGATGCCAAAAAAATCCAAAAACATATATGGAAAGTATAGCAAAGAAAGACTACAAGAAGCGGTAGAGAAATATAGAAATGGCCACATGACACTTAGGCAAAGCTCAGTTGCATATAATATTCCCCGGTCAACAATTTCGGATCACGCTCTTAACAAAATTTCAAACGTAACAGCAGGAAAACCTCCAGTGATACCAGCGGTCGTTGAAAAAGAAATGGAACAAAAATGTATTGAAGCAAGCGAAATGGGTCTGGGCCTTAATAAAATTCAGTTGATGCATAAAGCTGGGCAAACATGTAAAGCTCTTAAAATAATAACTTCATTCAAGAAAGGAATCCCCAGTTATGACTGGTTTAGGGGACTTCAATGCAGAAACCCTTCACTGACTGTTAGAAAACCAGTTAAACTATCATCTTCAAGGGCATTGTTGGATAAAAAAAATGTGAAGATTATTTCAACCTACTGGGCCAAATTATGCAAGAGAATGATATTCATGACCCAGATCTAATTTGGAACATGGACGAAAAGGGCATTAGTTTAGAACACAAGCCACAAAGAGTTATTAGTAGAAAGGCGGTAAAGACTGTACCTGGTAAAGTAAGTAACTGTCGAGACAATATAACGGTGGTCGCGTCTGTAAATGCTAGTGGTAAAAGAATGCCCCCCTTAATGATTGTAAAGGGCACAACACACAGGAGCCTCTATGCGTATGACACAGAATCGGGACCACCTGACGCAATTTGGACATTTCAAAGTAACGCTTGGATAGAAGATATTCTCGGTCAAAAATGGTTTGATTATATTATTTTGAAATATTGTGGACCAGTTATTGATTCTGGATCAACACAAATCCCACGAGGTTACTGGTGTTTTGGATCGGGCTGCCAAAAACAATAGAATCATTTTTGTGCTTCCCTCCCACAGCAGTTATGTATTGCAACCATTGGACAAAGGAGTATTCGGGCCCTTGGAAACTAAATACAACATTGCATGTTCGGAATATACAAGCACAACCTGTCAAGTTGTAACCAAATGGCCCAAACTTTTTAATACAGTCTGGAACATGGCAGTAACGCCGCAAAACATAAGAAGTGGTTTTCAGTCAACTGGTATTTTTCCTTTTAATCCGTCTGCCATTTCTCCATCTGTATTTTCCCCTTCACGGACCGCAGGATCAACATGTTTGGGAATGGAGACTGTTACTGCGGACATTACACCAAGCACAGTTACATCACCATCTACTAAAGATCCAGTATTTGCATCTACAGCCGAAAACCTTTCTTCTGATTCAGTTCCTAGTATCGCTGTTAATGATAGTATCCACTTAGCTGATGAAGCTGAATCACTGAATATCCTTAGTATGGTATGTGAGAATGCACCTTTTGAGGAATCCTGTGAAATTGAAACTTTGATGGGTTCAAATGCATTGCCTCTGGAGTCGACGTCCTCTAATCTACCTTTTGTTGTTGATATACCTCCTATTCCAGATATGCCGGTAGGATCGACCATAGATGCAGAGGTTAACATACCATTATTAACTAACAAACCTGTAGTTACTTTCTGGAACACGGAATTAGATCGAATTTTTCTGTCAAATTCGGAATTAAAAAACAAACAAGAGGCCCAAGATGGCCCTAATTTGCTCACCTGAGTTTAAATGTAACATCTCTTCCATGCACCATTGTAAGTAATAAAATTCAGAAATTAAAAAAAAAATGTGGCCTCACTGGGATTTGAACCCTCAACCCTTGGGTTGCTAGAATTGAAAAAGAAAAAGGTAGAAAAAAGCGACTTGTATTTTACAGAATTTCATGGAAATTGTTAAATTTGTTTCTTCACATAAGAAAATGATGTTTGGAAAAAGAGTTTACCTAAATTTATTAATATTACAATTTGGTAAAAAGTACATTTGTGTACTACCCGTAATCCTTCGATGTTTTCGGACCCTTTATGTTTTCGGACACCCTAATTTTTAAATTTTAATATTTTCTAAATTTCCTCTAAATTCGGACAGCAGTTTTTTTACCTCTAAATACGGACACGTTTTTGCTGAAATGCAGTTGCAGCATGTGATACAGAGCGCTTGAAAAAACATTTAATAAAATCAAGAAGAAACTTCGTTGTTTTCAATTATTTAGACAATAAATTGTTGTTTTCACACATTTATTTCATTGTGTATTGGCGCCATTGCATCGTAACCTGAAACAGGTATGTGCAATGTATTTACGTTTTTAAGTAAACTCAATAAAATCATTCCTTAAATAAGTGCTTTAATTTTCTATGAAAGTTGATTAAAATTAATGTTTACTGCCGAGAAAATCGTGTAAGACAGAATCTTGTCGGTACACAGTTCAACATCACAGACATTTTTCTGATGAAAACAGGAAGTGACGTTTTTCACTTAATCTCATTTAGTGTTCGTTATGGGAATTCCCGATATGAACATGTGATTGTTCCAGCCGACAGACACGATAAAAAATGCCTTTCTAAGATGAGAATTACATTAAAATATGTTTGAAATATGATTTAAAATAAATTAATTTTTTAACCTTTTATTTGCGGGAATCGGGACTTGTTCCATCTTTGCACTGCCATTTCCTAAAATGTACACACATATACATGGATGCCTACGCGTGTTAAAATATTAAATGTTTGATTGAAACGAAATTCTCTGAACTTGATTCACAAAAAATGTAACATACGAAGAAAAATAATAATTTGACTTCAGACAATTACAAATAGAAAGCGGCATGTTGGTGCACCTCAAACGTTGGGAATTCATGAAAAAAGTCACATCGTTTACTTGTAAACAAATGGCGACCTCGATGTGTATTACTTGCAGAATCATGATTATTGATCAACAAACACTTTAAAAAATAATAATTAATGAAATAAACAACACAAAAGGTGAAATCTATTTGTATTTTATTTAAAACTTTAATTCACCATTGATTTATGCGTGGATATCACTGCTGATAATGTGTTAAAATGCCGAGAGGTAACCGGGGATATTTACAATGTATGAAAAATTAACACAAAAACGCGTAACCAAATTTTTCACAAAATTGTTGGAATTCACAAACTTGGTTTATAAGATGCTTTAGATGCCAAATATCAAACCAGATTTTATCTCAGTGAAGTGGTTTTCGAGAAGAATTTTTTTTAGGTTTTCAACTATTTAGGTCAATGTAGCTATGGCAACCTAAAAGTAAAAATTCAAAAATTTCTTCCATGCACCATTGTAAGTCATAAAAATTCAGGGGAAAAAAAAAGTGGCTCCACTGGGATTTGAACCGTCGACCCTTGGGTTGCAGTATCACATGTATTTAAAAAAAAATCACACTAAAAATTCATAAAATCTCTTCCAGGCACCATTGTAAGTCAAAAAAATCACAAAATAAAAAAAAAATTAAAAAATTTAAAAAAAAAAAGTGGCTCCACTGGGATTTGAACCCTCGACCCTTGGGTTGCTAGAATTGAAAATGAAAAAGGCTTAAAAAAGCGACTTGTATTTTACAGAATTTCATGAAAATTGTCATGAAATTGTGTTTCTTCACATAAGAAAATGATGTTTGGGAAAAGAGTTCACCTAAATTCATTCATTATTGTAATTTTTGTAAAAAAAGTACTATTTTCAAAATACAAAAAATAAACGCAAAAACGCGTAACCTAATTATTCACAAAAATTATTGAAATTCACAAACTTGGTATATAAGATGCCGTAGATTCCAAATATCACATCAGATTTTATCTCAGAGAAGTGGTTTTGGAGAAGAAGATTTTTTTAGGTTTTTAACTATGTAGGTCATTGTGACCCACATTTGGTAGCTCTTGCAACCAAAAACACAAATCTGAAAGGCATTGTTCTATAGATGCTTTTGACCAAGTTTAAACAAAATGTGACCAGAGGTTTCTGAGAAGAAGTCGTTTGAAGCAATTGTTGACGAACGGACGGACGGACGGACGACGGACGACGGACGACGGAGGGTCTGCCTCTATTGATACCAATAGCTCACATGAGCACTCTGTGCTCAGGTGAGCTAAAAAAATCATCGAAAATTATCAAAAATACATGTAAGAATAATGACTTAATTGGGAAAAATAACAGACTTCAAAAAGTTTCTTTAATTCTGTTTTCAATCAATTCAACAAGATCACCAATTCACTATGTCCAAAATATCCCTTGTGTAACTTCCTAGTTTACAATATATAAAATTTGTTGTCATGATGTGAATATTCATGATGATCACCCTGAAAAATCTGAACAACAACAACAACCCAATTATTAACTTTTCCTACATTTTCTGATTGAAAAAATTAATTTAAATTATATACACTGCATCTTTGGACATAAATGTCTTTTTCATACATATATTTCTTTTTCAATTAAACATGTGTAGTGAGGAAATGTGATTTGCATATCAATTCATTTGACCTTTATTAATATAAACCTTAAAATACTCTAATACAATCTTGGGTGAGGCACAATTGGATCATTGAAGTCATTAAATGTCAGCTTTTTTTTAAAAAAATCTGCTCTATGTACAGAAGAATTCAAGAAGATTTTTGAATTTTAAAAATAAAATTTTGTTAGATCAATGTATTTTAATACAATCTTACTGTTATTTTATGAGGAAAGTTTTAAATAAAAGTAATATTAACAAAAAACTGTGTGACAAACAATTATGGACCATTTGTAACTAAATGTATAAAAGTATACATACCATATATGATACAAACTAGTGTATAGTATCTGATGAATTTGCATAGTTGATTTACCATTTTTCCAGATATTTGAAGAAATCTACTATAAAAGGTCTTACGGTTTCAATGGCCTCTGTACCTTTTTTCTTTTTCTGGAAATTTTGAATGGAATATAATTGAATTTGGTGAATGACTGAAAGGCATGCATATTTAAAAATCATGACATGC
Organism: Tegillarca granosa; assembly: GCA_029721355.1. Classification (NCBI taxonomy): domain Eukaryota; kingdom Metazoa; phylum Mollusca; class Bivalvia; order Arcoida; family Arcidae; genus Tegillarca; species Tegillarca granosa. The sequence goes on along the minus strand of JARBDR010000915.1, from coordinate 635,780 downwards.
AGATTTTACAAAAAATACAATTTCTTACTAGCACTAGCGGGCATATTATATACTACATATACACACATATATATAGATCGATTACAAACAAAGTTTAATGCTTAATTGGTTCATGATGATAACCAACGTCAAGTTTTTGTTCGATTATGCTCGGACCTCTTTGATCACAACCATGCATATATACTACATATACACACATATAAATATAGATCGATTACAAACAAAGTTTAATGCTTAATTAGTTCATGACGATATCCAACGTCAAGTTTTTGTTCGATTATGCTCGGACCTCTTTGATCACAACCATGCATATTTAAGCATTAAACTTTGTTTGCAATCGATCTTTGATGGTTTAGATTGAATGGCTCTCGCGCTAATTTAAAAAAAACACGAAGTAGTGACTCATAAGAGGTGATGAAATCAGAGTATATAAACCTTAGAGCACGTTCTTTTTCTGGTATTTGATCCATTACAGAAGTGCCAAGCTTGAGGACAAAAGTTACAATTACTTAAGATAAAAGTATGAAATATGGTTAGCTTGTTGAGTTTAGTCAAGAAGGGACTGAGACGTTTTATTACATTTATTTGCTGTGAGGCTTTTTTGCATAGATTTTGAATACAGGAGTCGAATTTGAATTGGTAATCAATGTCTATGCCTAGAAGCTAAACAACTGAGTCACAGGACAATTTACTAATTGCTAATACTAATTTCAGGCTGTTTTTCAAAGGACTTCTTACCAATAGCTATGAGCTGAAACTTATCAGGGTTAGCCTGCATTTTATTAAAGTGAAACAACTTTATGAGATAGTCTGACTCTGTTTCCAAAGTGGATATAAAATCATCAAAGTTTGGGCTAGAGAAAGAGAGAGTGTTATCATCGGCATAGTTATACAGTGAAGTTTTATCGACAAAGTAAAAGATATCGTTGATGAAGATATTAAATAAGAGAGCACCTAGTATAGAGCCCTGTGGGGCACCTTTTTGGATATTAGCCCAATCACCAAGTACAGATGGTAGTTTGATTTGCTGTTTTCTGTTGGATAATAAGATTTAAGAAGACAGACTGATGATTCAGAAACTCCATATGCAGAGATCTTATCTAAAAGTATATCGTGGGGTAAACAGTAGAAAGAATTCGATTAATCCATAAGTACTGCAGCAATATAGTGATTTTAGCTCAACTGGCTAAAGCCAGCTGAGCTTATGGCATGGCAAAGCGTGTGTGTGTGCGTGCATGCATGCGTGCGTAAACTTTGGTCTTCTCCTCTGAAACCACTGGGCCAATTGGAACCGAATTTGGTGTGAAAGGTCCCTACCTCAGCCTGACAAAAGTTTGTACCAGACAGCCCCGCCCGACATCCAAGATGGTCGCCATTACCATAGATAGAAAAAACACAAAATTCCCATTGTTGATTCATTTTTCCACCAATAAAGATCGAATTTGAAATGTAGAAAGTATATAGTGGGAGATTCAACATATGGAACGGGTTTTTGTGAGAATTTTTTCATTGACCCAATTTTTACTTTGAAATTTCTTCTCTACTGAAACTACTTGGCCAATTAGAACAAAATTTGGTGTGGAAGGTCCTTATGTCGGCCTGACTAATGTTTGTACCAGACAACCTCGCCCGACATCCAAGATGGCCGCCGTTACTATAGATAGAAAAAAAACAAATTTTTTTTTTGATTTAGCTCAAATTCGAAATGTAGAAAGTATATTGTGGGGGATTCAACATATGTAACGGGTTTTTGTGAGAAATTTTTCATTGACCCAATTTTTACGTATTATGCAAATTAGGTGCAGTATTTAGCAAAATCTTCTCAGAAACCACTTGGCGAATGGCAACAAAATTTGGCGGGGTTGATCCCTACCTCGGCCCGACTACCTTCGCCCGACATCCAAGATGGCCGCCATTACTGTAAATAGAAAAAACACAAAAATGGCCCTTGTAGTTCCATTTTTCCACAGATTTGATTACATTCGTAATTTAGAAAGTATATTGTAGGGATTTCAACATATGTAACGGATTTTTCGAAAACTTTTTTCATTGACCCAATTTTCACCAATTTTGCAAATTAGGTGCAATATTTTGTGAAATCTTTGAAAATTTTCTCTTCTGAAACCACTCGGCCATTTGGAACAAAATTTTGTGAGGTTAATCCCTACCTCGGCCTGACTTAAGTTTGTACCAGACAACCTCGCCTGATATCCAAGATGTCCGCCATTACTATAAATAGGAAAAAACACAAAAATGGCCATTGTAGTTCCATTTTTCCACCGATTTCGTTCAAATTTGAAATGTAGAAAGTATATTGTGGGGGATTCAACATATGACATGGGCTTTTCCTAGTCTTTTTTTGTTGCCCCCTTTTTTTTTTACTAATTATACAAATTAGGTGTAATATTTTGTGAAATCTTGGAAAATCTTATCCTCTGAAACCACTGGGCCAACTGGAACCGTATTTGGTGTGAAAGGTCCTAAGGTGGGGTAGACTAAAGTTTACACCAGGAAACTTCGTCTGACATCCAAGATGGCCACTGTTACTATAAATAGAAAAAACACAAAAATGACCATTGTGGTTCCATTTTTCCACTGAATTAGCTCAAATTCGAAATGTAGAAAGTATATTGTGGGGGATTCAACATATGACATGGGCTTTTCCGAGTGTTTTTCTGTTGCCCCCCTTTTTTTTTTTACTAATTATGCAAATTAGGTGTAATATTTTGTGAAATCTTGGAAAATCTTCTCCTCTGAAACCACTGGGCCAACTGGAACCGTATTTGGTGTGGAAGGTCCTAAGGTGGGGTAGACTAAAGTTTGTACCATCCAACTTCGTCTGACATCCAAGATGGCCACTGTTACTATAAATAGAAAAAACACAAAAATGGCCATTGTGGTTCCATTTTTCCACTGATTTAGCTCAAATTCGAAACGTAGAAAGTATATTGTGGGGGATTCGACATATGACATGGGCTTTTCCGAGTCTTTTTCTGTTGCCCCTTTTTTTTTACTAATTATGCAAATTAGGTGTAATATTTTGTGAAATCTTGGAAAATCTTCTCCTCTGAAACCACTGGGCCAACTGAAACCGTATTTGGTGTGGAAGGTCCTAAGGTGGGGTAGACTAAAGTTTATACCAGGAAACTTCGTCTGACATCCAAGATGGCCACTGTTACTATAAATAGAAAAAACACAAAAATGACCATTGTGGTTCCATTTTTCCACTGAATTAGCTCAAATTCGAAATGTAGAAAGTATATTGTGGGGGATTCAACATATGACATGGGCTTTTCCGAGTGTTTTTCTGTTGCCCCCCTTTTTTTTTTACTAATTATGCAAATTAGGTGTAATATTTTGTGAAATCTTGGAAATCTTCTCCTCTGAAACCACTGGGCCAACTGGAACCGTATTTGGTGTGGAAGGTCCTAAGGTGGGGTAGACTAAAGTTTGTACCATCCAACTTCGTCTGACATCCAAGATGGCCACTGTTACTATAAATAGAAAAAACACAAAAATGGCCATTGTGGTTCCACTTTTCCACTGATTTAGCTCAAATTCGAAACGTAGAAAGTATATTGTGGGGGATTCGACATATGACATGGGCTTTTCCGAGTCTTTTTCTGTTGCCCCTTTTTTTTTACTAATTATGCAAATTAGGTGTAATATTTTGTGAAATCTTGGAAATTCTTCTCCTCTGAAACCACTGGGCCAACTGAAACCGTATTTGGTGTGGAAGGTCCTAAGGTGGGGTAGACTAAAGTTTGTACCATGCAACTTCGTCTGACATCCAAGATGGCCACTGTTACTATAAATAGAAAAAACACAAAAATGACCATTGTGGTTCCATTTTCCCACTGATTTAGCTCAAATTCGAAATGTAGAAAGCATATTGTGGGGGATTCAACATATGAAACGGGTTTTCCCGAGTCTTTTTTCGTTTTTTACAAATTATGCAAATTAGGTGCAATATTTTGTGAAATCTTTGAAAATCTTCTCCTCTGAAAACAACTGGGCCATTTGGAACAAAATCTGGTGTGATTGATCCCTACCTCGGCTTGACTAAAGTTTGTACAAGACAACCCCGCCTGATATCCAAGATGGCCGCCGTTACTATAAATAGAAAAAACACAAAATGGCCATTGTTGATTCATTTTTCCACCAATAAAGATCAAATTTGAAAAGTAGAAAGTATATATTGGGGGTTTCAATATATGTAACGGGTTTTTGTGAGAAATTTTTTCACCCAATTTTTACGTATTATGCAATTTAGGTTAAGAAAGAGAGAGTGTTATCATCAGCATAGTTATACAGTGAAGATTTATCGACAAAGTAAAAGATATCGTTGATGAAGATATTAAATAAGAGAGCACCTAGTATAGAGCCCTGTGGGGCACCTTTTTGGATATAAGCCCAATCACCAAGTACAGATGTACTTTGATTTGCTGTTTTCTGTTGGATAAATAAGATTTAAAAAGACAGACTGATGATTCAGAAACTCTATAAATAGAAAAAACACAAAAATGGCCATTGGGGATCCATTTTTTCCAATGATTTAGCTCAAAATCGAAATGTAGAAAGTATATTATGGGGGATTCAACATAAGTAATGGGTTTTTTCTGAAACTTTTTTCATTGACCCAATTTTCACTAATTTTGCAAATTAGGTGCAATTATTTGTGAAATCTTTGAAAATCTTCTCCTCTGAAACCACTGAGCAATTGGAACGAAATTTTGTGTTAAAGGTCCTTACGTCGGCCTTACTAAAGTTTGTACCAGACAACCCCGTCTGACGTCCAAGATGGCCACTGTTACTATAAATAGAAAAAACACAAAAATGGCCATGGAAGAAACATTGTTCGACCGATTTAGCTCAAATTCGAAATGTAGAAAGTATATTGTGGGGGATTCAACAAATGTAACATGTTTTTCCGAATCTTTTTTCATTGACCCAATTTTCACTAATTGTGCAAATGAGGTGCAATATTTTGTGAAATCTTTGAAAATCTTCTCCCCTGAAACCACTGGGCCAATTTGAATGAAATTATGTGTAGAAGGTCCCTATGTCGGCCTGACTAAAATTGTACCAGGCATCCCCGCCTGACATCCAAGATGGTCGCCATAACTAAAAATAGGAAAAAACAAAAATGGCCATTGCGGATCCTTTTTTCCACCGATTGAGCTCAAATTTCAAAAATAAAAAGTATACTGTGTGGGATTCAAAATATATAACAGGTTTTTTTGAGAAAATTTTTTATTGCATTGCAAATATGCAATATGAAATATGCAAATTAGGTGTAATATTTAGTAAAAATCTTCACCTCTAAAACGACTGGGTGAATTGGAACCAAATTTCGTGTGGAAGGCTCCTACATTGGCCTGAAAAAAGTTTGTACCAGTCCAAGATGCCCGTTGTTACTAGATATATACATATACATACATATATATATATATATATATATATATATATATATATATATATATATATATATATATATATATATATATATATATATATATATATATATATAAAACAAAACAAAAATAGCCATTGTGGATCCATTTTAAGCTCAACTGGTGAAACCCAGTTTATGGCATGGCGAAGCGTGCCTGCATGTGTGTGTTGCAAAGTAGGCTTGAATGAAGCAAAAATGGTCATAAGCTCAATTTATTTCCCATCTTTAGTTGATGAACCAATTATGGTAACCACATTACATTGTCTTAAAGGGGCCACGGTGGCCGAGTGGTCTTAAGCATTCGATGTTGTGGATCACAGCGCCTCTCATCCCTGACATTGCGCATTAACGTCCTAGTGGTGCTAGCAATTCATCTTTAAAAGTTTGTCACTTAACTTGCTGCTTAGTCGTTTTCTTCGGTACTCCAGTGTCCTCCACCATTTCCAAAACTGACAGTCTCCGTATAAGTGAAATATACTTGAGTTGAACGTTAAACAGCATTACAAACAAAAACAAACATTGTCTTACATATGCAGCCAGTTGAGCATCACAGGCCCTATTGGGCCTCTTGTTATCAAGAGCTTCTTTCCAGTCAACTAGTCTTAAGAGGGTAGTTTGACTTTTTGCCCCACCAACACATCTAAACTATCATAGATCGATTACAAACAAAATTTAATGCTTATATTTACAATCCGTAGCTTACAACTTACAAATGTTTGAAATTTGATTAATTTATTCGTGATTTTCGTGGAAATTCTTTGTGAATACCGAACAGGTTTCAATTGCATCAAACTGGGTTAGCTCCGCCCACCTGTACTCATTTTCAAAAAATGACAACAATAGATAAACTTGTCAAGGTTTTATTTATATATCTGTGTTTTTACAACTTTATTTATTCAGGCCATTAAATTCACTAAAAATGTAGTATACGTTTATCGTTTATGTTTTGTTTACATTTTGCGTCTTGACACGATGAATTGATTACATTCCGCGACTTGTCACGTGTATTTGTGTTTACATCTTTGTAACGTAGTGTCGTTTACCAATCACGTTTACGTGTCATAATAATAGTAGTCAGTGTTTCCATTCTTATGGAATTAGTGAACATGGAACACTATCTCAATCATACAAGCAGATTTACAATAACTTTTAATAACCTAAATCATTTGTCTATTTTGTTTTTGTTTACAACGAATATGGATATAAACGTGTTGTGAGGAGGTGTCGACGAAAATGTGTACCATTTTGGTAGCATTTATGTAGCAATTTCAAATACCAATTTGTCTTCTTCTATTGTGTCTTTATATTCGATACAGACATGTAATTTTACATCTACTTTTTATATTTAATGATTGATTTATTCAACATTAAGATTTTAATAAAGAATTTGTACGATATCGTCAGGGTGATTATCGACTCAAGTTCAGGAAATATATCGTTGGCCGACTATCTGGGTACCATTTTTAAAGCTTTTTTTTTAAATGTTTATATATATTTTTTAGTACTGAAAGTCACGTCTTTATATTTTGTTAAAATGTAAAATAATATGTGTTTTTGACAAAAATTATAACATTTTGTATCAAAATGACGCTTTTAATAAGGACTTTATACGATATCGTCAGGGTGAATATCGACTCAATTTCAGGAAATATATTGTTGGCCGACCATTTGGGTACCATTTTTAAAGCTTTTTCTAATATCATTTTCTGTTAAACATACAACTGGGCAATAAATTTGATATCATTGTTTTTAAAATCTTTACAGTTATTCAACGTAATATTTTTTAAAATAATAAAAAAAAACAATGATTTTGTCACAATTTCTCTGAATATCGCAATCAAATTCATTGATTTTTATTTTTGTAGAAAATGGAAATAACTTGAAAAAGACTATTTGTTAAACAGATTTTTTTTATAAATAATTGAGAACCACGTCCCCTTCGTAGGATCCGGAAACGTGCTTTTAACTTAAAAGCATGGCTAAGAGTTCTCATTTAAGTTAGATGGTAGTTATCTCCCTTGAGTCAAATTACAGGTCTGGAGTAACACCCCCAGCAAATTCGTTTAAATTCTTCGTTTAAATAATGATTATGATAATTTGTTTTTATATATGATGAAAAATATATAGTTACACAATTGAACAAAATATATGGAAATGACATGTAGTAGTTATAAGTAAAATAATCATTCGAAGATGCTTAAAAAATGGTACCCAAATGGTTAGTCCTGAAAATCATGACTCTAAACGGCTTTACTATATGGATAAGTGCCGTTACAGCACATATCCGTATAGTAAAGCCGTTAAGAGTCATGATTTTCAGGACTACCCAAATGGTCGGCCAACGATATATTTCCTAAATTGGAGTCGATAATCACCCTGACGATATCGTACAAATTCTTTATTTAAAGCGTCATGTTGATATTAAATGTTATAATTTTTGTCAAAAAAACATATTATTTTACATTTTTACAAAATATAAAGACGTGACTTTCAGTATTAATAGGCATATAAACATTAGAAAATGTTTAAAAATGGTACCCAAATGGTCGGCCAACGATCCACCCTGATGATATCGTAAAAATTCTTTCTTAAAATCTTCATATTGAATAAATCTATTATTAAATATAAAAAGTTGGGGTATAATTACATGTTTGTACTGAATATAAAAACACAATATATATTCTTTGAAGAGAAATTGGCATTTGAAATTGCTACATAAATGCTACCAAAATGGTACACATTTTCGTCGGTACCGACATAATATTGTACCTTTTTCTCAAAGGCCTTAATTGTGAAATCATTAGTATATTGACTGAAATTACAAGAACATGAATAAAAAGATATAAATTAAAAACTGTTTATTTTTTTTACAAGTAATTTTATCGTCTTTTAAAGATGACAATTACGGTATTATTACGCAGCTACCTTGTAACATCGATTTTCGGAAAATCAAATGATCGTGCTGAAATGTAGGTCAGCTTTAAAATTATAAGAATTTAATTTCACTTTTTACGTTGTTATCGGGGTGTACATGTAACAACGTGAAAATTATTATAAATTTTCGGTAATACAAACGCTAGGCGGTTTTGTGACAATGATAAAATAAACATTAGAAATTGGTTAAAAACGGTACCCAAATGGTCGGCCAACGACATATTTCCTGAAATTAACTTGAGTCGATAATCACCCCTAAGAAAAAGTACAAATTCTTTATTTAAAGAGTCATGTTGATATTTAATGTTATAATTTTTGTCAAAAAGACATTATTTTACATTTTTACAAAATATAAAGACATGACTTCTAGTATTATAAGAGAAATAAACAAAAATGGTACCCAAATGGTCGGCCACAGACATATTTATTGAACTTGAGTCGATAATCAACCTGACGACATCGTATAAATTCTTTATTAAAATCTTTATGTTGAATAAATCAATAAATGTTATAAGTCCCTGCTATTGTATACTTATTACCTCTCCTCTCTGAATCCAATCCACGAATACTATATGAATTTATCACTTTAAATTGACTTGTTGTTTAAAGACGGGTAAAGTCCAAATGGGGAATCCCCGGTCAACTTCAAACAGTTTTCTGTGCCAGTTTCAGATATTGACGAATCATGAAAACATGAAATCTCACTTTGTCTGAAATCTCGTTGAAGTCTCGTGGGGGGGCAAAGCGCAGTTTATATATTTTTGTTTATCTAGTGTAGTGCGATATCGTTAGTTTTTCGTCAGTTTTAATGAAATTTAAAGTAATATCTTATTTAGAAAATTGATAAATATGACTGAAATTAATAAAAAAAAATCATTTAAATGAAAAATTAATTTATATTTAAAAAAGACATGTCGGTCCGCCAGCGTTCAAACATTAGTTAAAACTTTTTCAGTCGTATAAATGGCACTAGAGATCTGAAGGAAATTAAATTTATTAAATAATTTAAATGATTTTATAGTAATATTGCCAGATAAAGAAATGTCTTAGATCTAAATCAATTTGAATTTACCAAAAGTAATTTTATTCCGCCAACCAGTCGGTTTTCGATTAATTATATCAAATTAATCTTAAATTAATTTATTTAAATTACATAATATAATTTACAGTCGTTCTTCTCACACATTTTGTCAACATCTCAAAATATTTACAAACAGCATTTACTAGTTTATCGCTGCATGGATACCTGTCAATCAATTTAGCAAATTGCAAGGTAAGATCCTGATGATTACAGGTGATGGAATGTGCCTAATAAACAGGATGTCCACCGACATAGATTATTGATAATCTTTTAATTAGTCGGATGTTAGATTATTATGTAAATACATTTAATATAAAGAAAATATCAAAATTAAACTTTCTCATGAGAGAATTTTTTTCGACGAGTTGTTGCATAGATTTTGAAGATATCATTATTTCACCTATTAATAATGTTCTAATCAAAGCGATTTCTACTATGAGCACTTTTTATTATTATAATTATTATTTTTGTGTGTGAAAGACCTTAGGTTTGTAGACTTGCATCTTAACCACGTGGCCACTGCAGCCTGTAAATTTCATATTATGAAACAAACTATCTTAATTTGTGAGACACTGTTCTTAAGGATATCAGATGTAAAAAGACTGTCTGAAAAATAAAAAACAAAAACCAACAAACAGTCAAATTTTCTAGGAAGATGAATAAAGAATATATCAAGATTATAGCTACACTGTATACATTTGCAATTAAATCCAAATTTTTCTAAATTTGTTTGAGATACATTCGAAATTTTGAAAGAAAACAATAGCTGTTTCAGAAATAAAATTTGCAACATTTTTATAAATTATCCTTTCAGTGGAAAACTTTAATATGATCATACATGAATAACATATCAAATTTAAGTATGAAGATTGTCAATCTTTATTAATACAAATTGAAATGTTTATTTGATGTGAACAGCCTGGAACACAACAATTTCGGTAGGTATAAAGAGTAAACGGGAGTAAACGAGAGAAATAAAAGAAAAGTTGATTAACATATTTTGCCTACAGTAGGTTCAGTAGACGCAGTTTAAAAATGAACAAATTAAAAAAAAATGACTCTAGGATGAATTTAATGAGTTTACGGCGAAAATATATATGCATTTGTATGATACTGTTCACCAATACATGTTAGACAGGAGTAAACGGGAGAAAATGGAGAAGTTAATTAACCGTGATGATATTTGCCTACGGTAGTAAATCCAGTATAAAAAAAATCAAGTTAACAAAATAAAAAAAAAAGAATTATGACTTGATTCACTTAATTATAACTCTTCACTGATAATAATAAAGTTGGAAAGATTCGCAAAAATGTATTTTTAAGCTAAATGCTTTTTTATCATTACTGTAATGTGTGGTATATTGAAATGCAAGAGAAATACATCTTGTATTACAACTAACAGAAAAATATAATAATTTTTTTTTTTTTGAATTAGTAAATCTAATATTCGATCAATACGATTCTTCTTAAAACCGGGATTTACATTTTATTTTTAATTGATCTTGATACATCTTCAAATGGTCAAGTACACATCCAGTTTTAAATGTATTTAGTTTTCAATAAACATCGCGGTAGACGATTTTATATTCCACCACGGCAGAAATATTCTTTGCGGTGGATCGCAGTGGAAATTTAATCCCTTCTGGTCGGCAATTTCAAGTTTTTTCCGATTTTAGATGTAGATAATAAAAAGAATGTCCAGTTTTTTCAGCCGATTAACGTATATTTTTCCACGTTGAATGAAGAAGTTGTATTTAAGAAGAACGAATGTAAATTATATTATGTAATTTAAATAAATTAATTTGAAATAATTAATCAAAAAACCGACTGGTTGGCGGAATAAAATTACTTTTGGTAAATTCAAATTGATTTAGATCTACATTTCCTTATCTGGCAATATTTTTATAAAATCATTTAAATTATTTAATAAATTTAATTTCCTTCACATCTCTAGTGCCATTTATACGACTGAAAAAGTTTTAACTAATTTTGAACGCTTGCAGACCGACATGTCTTTTTTAAATATAAATAAATTTTTCATTTAAATGATTTTTTATTATTAATTTCAGTCATATTTCACAATTTTTTTAAAAAATATATTACTATAAATTTAATTAAAACTGACGAAAAACTAACGATATCGCAGTACACTAGATAAACAAAATTGCAATCGTAATATATAAACTTCGCTTTGCCCCCGGAGCGTCTTTTTACTCAAATATACTCAAATATACTCAAATACACTCAAATATACTCAAATACATTCAAATATACAGTCAAAGATGGGCGATTTGCGTTAGAATTACTCTTCAGAAACGTATCGTTGATGTAATATCTAGAATTTTCCCGTTTCAAGTCCGAATATAGATGAGTATCTTTATTTAGGAAGTCCGTAGAATGACCGACATCCAGACATGCAGCGCATACTACTTTCGATGTTACCTCACTGAGGGGCAAAACTGAAATACTAATCAAAAAGCATTGATTGTAAATCTTTTCCTAAATCTTGAGATCTTTAATAAATAAATCGATTATACATTGAAGTAGTGGGAAAAGAAAGTGAAGCGATAGGCTTAGTACTATGCCAAGACAAGGGAAATAACTCTTTCAATCTCGTTCCCACGTAAATATCAAGATATATAAGGGTACTCTCCCCTTTTTTTACATGCTCAGTTTATTAAAATTTTAGGCCATAAGAACCTTTTAAATAGAAGAATTTTTCTGTGACAAAAATCACCAGTTTCAAGATTTTTTTTAAATATGGGAAAACTTCCTTCCTCAAAATTAAGAGATTTTTTCTTGAAACAGTTATATATATGGATATATTTTCAGTATGTATGTTTTTGTGAGTGAAAGGTGTATTCTTTGGTCTGAAAAAGATTTAAATTACAAACTAAATATTATTTGTGCCCTTGGTTTTCAAAAAGTCTAAATCTCATAAAATCCAATTATGCAGATTTTCCAGAGATTTATTAAAAAGATAATAAGATATAAAAAGGCAAGATAATTTTGAGAATGGAAAATAATTAAAAAGTTTTTGTTAATATAGTATTCTCTATTTATTTCTTATATGTCTGTTTTTTTTTCATTTATAGGTATTTTTCATTGATTTTAATCCTTTTTTAAATTATTATCTTAATTTCAAGTATCATTTCTTGAATTTTGTAAAGCAACAAGAGTGTAATGACACTATTCAAGATAATTTACACTCTGTTAAATGAAGAAATAAAAAAAATATCTGTCATTATTTTTTCTCAATATTGCACTGGAATTTATATCCAATACCTTTAAGCCATTGATCTTTATAAATTAAAACTGATACAATACAGTTACAATTTGTTCTGACTGTCATATATATTGTAAAATAAACATACCTATGACACTCTAATTTCTTTCAAATATATATACATCTTTTATATCTGTTTGTTAAGATATTAAAACAATAGAGATGTCACAGTTATTGTATATTGTGAATATTCACATTTTTTAATATAAATCATATTTTGTCCTTGCTTCTTCCCATTTCTCATACTTCTTGAAAAGATGCGAAATACAAAACTAAAAATCAAAGTTTCTGAAAGGGCTTTTTTCTGGCCATGTGGATCATGTAGGAGAGATTGTACCAGATCTGGTATATTTTGTGAATGTTGTAGGATATCGTCTCATGCGGATTGTGAAAATTTACAAGACTCAGAATTTGCATTATTCACTAGCAATGAGCATCTGCCTTTTCCCTTTTCTTCTTGCTTCCTAGAAGAAAATGGTTCAAATTACAGTTTTATATCAGCTCTACATCGTCTGTCAGAGGTAAGTTAATTCATGTATTTTGATAATTGTTTAGACAAAATAAGAATTATATAAGTTGAACCAAATTTAATAAATTATATAAAATCTTCATTTTAAAATTGAGACTTCATTAAAATACATTTTAAATGTATTTATCAAATTTATTATTTAATGGTAATTAACTGGAAAAAGTGCTTTTATTTTAGAGGCAACAACAATTATTAGATGGTAATAAAATTGTAAAACAGAGGTAGACGATACAGGTAGTTAATATTAAAAAAAATTCTGCAATCTTTTCTTGCAAATGGAATACCTTTTAATGAAATCAGAGCCTGAAAAGATTACATGATTTTAAAGAAACAAACTTGTCAGATAATTTGGATATTTATAGATACTTAAGTTATATTTTTTCTAAAAATTACCATAATGGCCTGTATATTTTTTCCTTAAAGACATAAGCAATGAGTTGGGTAATATATTGATAGGAAAAAGACAATAATGTAATGTCAAGAAAAAAAATCTTGAAAAAATACATTGGAAAAAAAGTAATGGGCAAAAAGTTTACATTATATTTCATAACAAAATTTTATGAAATTATATATATTAAGCAAATATTTATAAATGTTCTCAAATGATTTTTTTTTTACTGTATGTTTTATTTAATTAAAATGGATTGCTGTATTACACAAACTTCCTGTTGTTGACCTTTGACTTTTTTAACTTTGACTTTTTTTCTAGATTCATTCAATTTACAATACTAAACTCTTGAGAAAAGAAACCTATTATTTTTAATTATTATTATTTTTTACTCTTTTCCTTCCAATACTGTTGGGAAATAAGAAAATAAAATATGTTAATTTTTTTTGTATAATTCAGTTAGTATGTTTATATTACTTAACATTTGAATTGTACAACATTCTTATTAATCTATAAATGGAGGAAATAAATAATGAATGAATGAATGAATTATAGATATGCCACGATAGGGGTAATTAATATAAAGCAACATAAAGCAATATAAAGCGGTTTTATTTTCCTTGTTTTGGGGTTTTTCCGTTGAATTATGGTTTCTAACAACATCTAACACTGTTTAAAATAAATTTCAATCAACTTTATAGAAGAAATATGCGCTTTATACTCATTTTTTTATCGATATTACGATATTTGCCGAGCCGCCATATTTCCTGAAGTGCGCATGCTCAGTTCGTGTTTCCTTACGAATGAACTACCGAAAGATAGAACACCTTTTTTCCTTTAAGACTTTCCTGGTGCCGTAAATTATGATTTTTTTATACTAATTATTTATAAAAATATAATTTACGATTTTAATTATTTATAAAATATAATTTACGATTTGCATTATTTATAAAATATAATTTATGATTTTTATTATTTATAAAACATAAATTATGATTTTTATTAATTATAAAATATAATTAATGTTTTTTATTAATTATAAAATATAATTTACGATTTTTATTATTTATTATTTAAAAAATATAATATAATATAATATAAGTTATAATAGTTATATAATGAATCTAAATTATAATTTGTATATAATAATTCTAAATTATAATTTGTATATGATAAATCTAAATTATAATTATAATTTGTATATAATAAATCTTAATTATAATTATAATATAAAATTATAAAATTATAATTTATAATTTATAATTTATAATTTTTAATTTTTAATCTTTTTATTATACATATTGTTATTTATAAATTGATTTATTTTCTTATTTTTTCATTTCTTTATTTATTTAGTTTATTATTTACATAAGCCTATAGCCTTTATAATTAGATAATTAGATTAATTAGATATAATTGCGTATAAGTCCACATCAAGATTCTTTATTACACTCTGCACCACGGAGGTGGTATTAGAGGTTAAACTGTACAACATATACATATATACAATGACAGTACACATAATACATAGGTAAAGTTGAATTTACGACAACAAAATAGATATAATTACATGTATATACTGTTTGTGACAGAATCATACATAAAGTTACTAATACAATGTAACATGTTTGATACTTAAGTGTAATATTTTAAGCCATCTTTTATAAACTTACATAAATTTAACAGTTCTATCCTGTTTATACTATTCAATAAGTATTGTAATTTTAGAATATTTGGTTTTACATAATATTTTTTCTTTATATATTTTATTCTTTTGATTTTAAAGAAGCTACATTCCAATAAAAAATGAAATTCGTCCCCAATTTTATCAGAATTACAAAGAGTACATATTCTGTCATTCCTATCTACATTAACCCACCTACCCTTTTCAATTGGAAGCAAATGATTGGATGTACGAAATCTAGCAAGTGTGTATCTTAAATTAAAAGGTAAAATTTTCAAGTATTTTTCTAAGCCAAAATCTACTTTATATATTCTATAAATCGCAGCCTTGCTTGAGTTCTGAATTTGAGAGTACCATGTTTGTAAAAACTGATCTTTGAGTTTAAATTCAACAGCTTTACATAACCAATTTTTGTTTATATTAAGTGCTTGACTATTCCAAATATTACAAAACCCAGTATTGTTTAACAAATTTTTGATTTCTGTTATCCATGATATATTTTTACCATTATTATTAATGAACAAAAGTGTTCTGTAGATAGAGTTTGACAATTTATCTTCACAAAGTAGTAGCTGATACCAAAATGACAACATTCTTTTTGCGATCTGTATATAAATCGGGTATCTACCTAGCTCACCATAAACCATATAACTTGGCGTGTTATTTTTCATATTCAGAATTCTTTTACAAAATTTTAGATAAAGAGTTTCAAAAAGCTTTATATTCTCAAATCCCCAAACTTCACACCCATATAACATAATTGGTAAAACCAAGTGATCAAATAATCCTAACTGACATTCTATCGATAACTGTAGGTTATTAATTTTTTATAAACTCCATAAAGTGCCTTATTTGCTTGATCCAATAATCTTTTCCTTGCTTTAAAAAATCTATTGTTAGAGTTAAACAAAATTCCGAGATAACAATAAACATCTGTATATTCTAATGAAACATTATCAAACATTATTTTAGGCAAGTTTTTTAGCTTTCTTTTAGAGAATACCATGACCTTAGTTTTGGAAATGTTTACTTCTAACTTCCAAATTCTACAATACTGAATAAAGACATTAACCGCATGTTGAAGATCATTAACATTTTCTGCAAAAATTACAGTATCATCAGCATAACAATGTTAAAACATTTACCGTTAATATTGCATTTTCTTAACTTATACCATAATCCAATTCTCCATACTTTATCGAAAGCTTTTTTGAAATCTATAAAAACACAGAAAAGTTTCTTTCTAGAAGCAAATAGAACATACAAAAATATTATCAACAGTAGAATAAGACTGGCGAAATCCCGCTTGTGCCCTGGTAAGTACATTTTCATTTTCTACATAATATTTAAGGCGGTTATTAATAATAGAAGTAAACAGTTTTCCGAAACAACTTAATATAGTAATGCCTCTATAATTGGGCTTTTTTTATCTCCACTGTTCTTGTAAATAGGCTTAATGGAGCCTATTACCCATTCATCGGGAATTATACCAGTATCTAAAATAAAGTTAAACAAAAGTAGATAAACTGGTAACATCTTATTAAGAGTAGACTTTATATATTCGTTTAACACACCGTCAGTACCAGATGATTTACCATTTTTTAACTTTCTAACATTTTCAATAATTTCTTTTTCAGTTATTTCACCATTGATATTAACATTATCTAACATTATCATCAAACCAGAGATTTTTTCGCATATTTCGGGAGTTCTAAATGCAAAAATAAACCATAATGAGATAAGTTTGGATAATTTGGTAAAAGGATGCACTAGGTATATTGAAAATAACGTTTAATATCATCTTCGTCGTAAAATCGGCATGTCAGGTGTGGAAATTAGGCCAACTTGTTCGGGGACAATGGTTTATCTAATTCCAATACACTTTTAGATTTGATCTTAAAACTTTTGATCTTGAACCATTGAACGTTTAATTCCCGATATGGCTAGATCATATATTTTTGGCAAAATCACACTTACCATTAAAAAAAAATTTGATTCGAAACAAGACAGGTTTGTGGGAAAGTTCCAACTTCCTAGAAAATTAATACTGAACTCGCTCCTAAATTTCAGTACCTAAAAATTAAAGAAACTTTTTGGGAATGGAAATCGGAACATGAGAAAGAAAGCATACTTAAAAAAATATAAATTCAAGCATTCAAACTCAAAACTGGTCACATCAACCGATGGTCTATTACAAGTCCATAAAACAAGGGCCATTGCCACTAAACCGGGTCAGAAACGAAGAGCATAAGAAAATGATAGAGCAAAATTATTACTTTCATATTATTATAATTATTATTAATATTATTATAATTATTATTATAAATTTAGTGCACATTATTAAATATTTACGGCACCAGGAAAGTCTTAAAGGAAAAAAGGTGTTCTATCTTTCGGTAGTTCATTCGTAAGGAAACACGAACTGAGCATGCGCACTTCAGGAAATATGGCGGCTCGGCAAATATCGTAATATCGATAAAAAAAAAAGTATAAAGCGCATATTTCTTCTATAAAGTTGATTGAAATTTATTTTAAACAGTGTTAGATGTTAATTCAACAGAAAAACCCCAAAACAAGGAAAATAGAACCGCTTTATATTGCTTTATATTGCTTTATGTTGCTTTATATTAATTACCCCTACCCATATGCCATGGTTTAAATTTAAAATTAATCATATTTTGGCCATGGCCATAGCTTTTTTAATAAAGCTACAGAGAAAAAAGAGCATTTATTTTTACATTTAGAAATATTAATGAGTAATGGAAACTGATGGGAAATTGGGTTAAAAAAATAATCACATAGGTTAAGAGAGAACGTACAATATTTTTAAAATTAAACAAAAATATATTTTTTAACATTTAATTTTGATCTGTTGATTATAAAATACCACATTTACAAACACAGAACAAATAATGGTTAATTTTGATGCTTTGAAAAATGAAGAAGAAAAAAGGTTGAGGAATATAGAATAAGGATAATGTTTCAGTTTTAACGTTTTGAAGCAAAGATTAAGTTGGTATACAATTGTGGCATCATGCATTGGATAATTCTACAAAAACAAGAAGTTATTTACTGTTGAAAGAGAAACGTTTTAGAACCTTTAGAGAATATTTTCACTAAATTTGTAATAAGTTAATCACGATTGATATTAAGATATATTAATAATATAAATTACACTAATATAGAACAAAATCTATTTTCTTTTTGAATATCTTGTTAATGACCTGATTCTATCAGTCCATTGGTTATTAATAATCAGGATGTACTCAAGATAAATTAAATTTAATAAAATTTAAAATTATACACAAACTAATAATGTTCAATCAGCTCCCAATCCAATGAAATCATTAATACTAATGATTATCAAATCTATCAGATAAATATCCTATAATTTTTTAATTCTAGAAAAAATTGTTTTCTTAATAATTTGAAAAATATATATTATTACAATAACAAAAAACAATATCGGAAATAGCAAACAAAAAATTAAAACCACCCGCCATCTTACAGTATTTGCAAAAATTGTGTAACACAAAGAGCTTTTTTAAATTTCAATTTTATTTGATGCAAATAATCTTTTTGATGGGAAGGCTAAAACCCGATCCAAAGATAAATTACATAACAAGATACCCTCTCGTGATCCTTAGACTGTGTATAAAAGACGGTACAGAGATAGGCTACTGTAATTGAAACATGGTAGTACTCAATCATTAAACCATACAAGCGGAATATATATGTCCTGTAGAACGTTTGCACAGGTGTAAATGATTGTGTTATACTGGAGTATTAATACACAGTTCCTGTGATGTGACCTACAGTAGCATTTTTTTTTATTACCGGTTGATATTTTCGCAACTGGCTTTGTTTCTCACCTACCAGGGGTTTTTCTGTCAAAAAAGTGCCATTTCGTTTTATCATAAATTTTATCATATACAGTTAACCCTGGGGTAGCGGTCACGTGTATAGAGCGGTCACCTGTCAGTAACGGTCAGTCTGAAACGGTCCCTGACTTTTTTTTTTTTTTTTTTTTACTATATTATGAACCTCTGTAGAGCGGTCAGCGGTCACCCTAACGGCCGCCTAATTGGAAAAACTAGCTGTAAAAAAACGGTCACTATAATTCCATCCTCAGGATCATTTTTGGGGGAAACCGGCCATAAAATCCATTGAAAAAATGGTAAATGATCGAAACTAATAAAATAATTTTATCAATCCATCAGTTATGTGTTCTATGGAAGACCACAGGGGCTTGTATTTATTGATAATTCCCTTTTTCTGACAAATACCTCTTTCTGGTCAAAACCCTGTAATTCTTATTTCTTACAGGGTTTTGGCCAGAAAGAGGGTATTTGTCAGAAAAAGGGAATTATCAATAATCCCAGTGTGGAAGACTTGTAAATCTGAAATTAAGTTGCTTTCCATAGAAGTCAGGACAGTAGTCTTTTTTACTGATTTCTGCTCAATTTTATAAAATTAACACTTCACAATAATTAATCCATTAATTAGTTGCTTATCATAGAATCCCCTGAAACATATGGTTCATCAATTATCCACAATAAAGCCCTATGTTAACAGTAACTTAATACAGGTAAACATTTAAACACTGTCAAAAAGTCGGATTATTCAAGGTGAAGTATTGGATTTTTTATCAAAAAGGGATTAGGTTTAACCTGGACATGTATTACCAGTAAAAACAATTTTTTTTATTAGTCCCCTTATTTCTTAAATAAAAGTATTTTTTGTCAGTAATAATTATTTTTGAAGTGAAAGTTGTCCAAATTTTTTTTATTTACAAAAATCATTTTTCGACCACTGCAGTAATGAGCTAGCAAACATTTCAATATATATCCTTTTTTCTGTAAAATCCTTTTACAAAGTAAAACTTTAGTTATTTCCCAATAATTATTCGAAATTTTACTGAATTTTGTGCAACAGTGTACAAGTAATAGAGTAACGAAAAAGGTGACTGAAATTTTGCTACACATTATTCCATTTCGCTGCATTTTCAACCCTATTTGGCCAAAAAATACTTTGAAATGGAATTAATCAACACTTTAATAAATAATTAAGCTATATTTCATAGTTTCAAGTCATATGTCTGCATATTAGTCGATATCTATGTGTATTTGAGTATATTTGAGTGTATTTGAGTATATTTGAGTGTATTTGAGTAAAAAGACGCTCCCCTTTGCCCCCCCCTCACGAGACTTAAACGAGATTTCAGACAAAGCGAGATTTCATGTTTTCGAATTCGATTAATTCTTGAATTAAAAAATATATATAATAAATACTTTTAGTAAATAAAGTTTTAGGTCCCTGACATAATATATAAAACATGAAAATAAAATGTTAAAACACACACACACACACACACACACACACACACACACACACACACTATCTTAACTTAAAATTAGTGCAAAGCTACATCATTATGTGTAAAATATTTGTCTAACAGTGACCGACTACATACAAATACATTTCTTATAACACCTGAGATGACAAGACCCGCTTGACCAATTCGAAAACATGACAGGGGAAGTAACTCTTACGATTGAAAACGAGGCTGGGGGGGGGGCAAATCGAAATCAATCTCATTTAGCCCTATGTACTTGTTGGCTTTGAGTCGCGGTTATTATTATTATTATTATTTTAGCTTTTATTTTAATTATTATTATTATTATTATTTATTATTATTATTTTTGTGACAAATTGTGTATCTTGTAGAGTTTGAAATCTAAATACAACTTCTTCATTCCACGTGGAAAAATATACGTTAATCGGCTGAAAAAACTGGACATTCTTGTTATAATCTACATCTAAAAAAGACCTGAAATTGCCGACCAGAAAGGATTAAACTGCGGTCCACCACAAAGAATATTTCTGCCGCAGTGGAATATAAAATCGTCTACCGCGATGTTTATTGAAAACTAAATACATTTAAAACTGAAGGTGTACTTGACGATATGAAGATGTATCAAGATCAGTTAAAAATAAAATGTAAATCCCGGTTTTAAGAAGAATCGTATTGATCGAATTTTAGATTTACTATTTCAAAAAAAAAATTATTATATTTTTCTGTTAGTTGCATTTCTCTTGCATATCAATATACCACACATTACAGTAATGATAAATAAGCGTTTAGCTTAAAAATACATTTTTGCGAATCTTTCTCAGTGAAAAGTTATAATTAAGTGAATCGAGCCATAATTCTTTTTTTATTTTGTTAATTTTTTTCATACTGGATTTACTACCGTAGGCAAATATGTTAATTAGCATTAATGCATTAACTTCTCTATATTTTCTCCCGTTTACTCCTGTCTAACATGTATTTGTGAACAGTATCGTACATATGCATACATATTTTCGCCGTAAACTCATTAAAAATCATCCTAGAGTCATATTTTTTAATTTGTTCATTTTTAAACTGCGTCTACTGAACCTACTGTAGGTCAACTTTTCTTTTATTTCTCTCGTTACTCCCGTTTGCTCCCGTTTACTCTTTATACCTACCAAAATTGTTGTGTTCCAGGCTGTTCACATCAAAGAGACATTTCAATTTGTATTAAAAATATTTGACAATCTTCATACTTAAATTTGATGTTATTCATGTATGATCATATTTAAAGTTTTCCACTGAAAGGATAATTTATAAAATAATTTCCCACGGAAAGGATAATTTATATAAACATTATGTTGCAAATTTTATTTCTGAAACAGCTGTTTTCTTTCAAAATTTCGAATGTATCTCAAACAAATTAAGAAAAATATGTATTTAATTGCAAATGTATACAGTGTATACCTATAAGCTTGATATATTCTTCATTCATCTTTCTAGAAAATTTGACTGTTAAGATTTTTAAATTTTTTTCGGACAGTCTTTTACATCTGATACCCATAAGAACAGTGTCTCACAAATAAAGATAGTTTGTTTCAGAATATGAAATTTAGTGGCTGCAGTGGCCAAGTGGTTAAGATGCAAGTCTACAAACCTAAGGTCTTTCACACACACACACAAAAAAAATAATTATGATTATAAAAAGTGCTCATAGTAGAAATCGCTTTGATTAGAACATTTTTTAATAAGGTGAAATAATGATATCTTCAAAATCTATGCAACAACTCGTCGAAAAAAATTCTCATGAGAAAGTTTAATTTTGATATTTTCTTTATATTGAATGTTTTTACATAATAATCTAACATACGATTAATTAAAAGATTATCAATAATCTAAGTCGGTGGACATCCTGTTTATTAGGCACATTCCATCACCTGTAATCATCAGCTAGGATCCGTTACCTTGCAATTTGCTAAATTGATTGACAGGTAACCATACAGCGATAAACTAGTAAATGCTGTTTGTAAATATTCTGAGATGATGACAAAATGTGTGGGAAGAACGACTGTAAATTATATTATGTAATTTAAATAAATTAATTTGAGATTAATTTGAAATAATTAATCGAAAAACCGACTTGTTGGCGGAATAAAATTACTTTTGGTAAATTCAAATTGATTTAGATCTACGTCATTTTCTTATCTGGCAATATTATTACAAAACCATTTAAATTATATTATTTAAAAAATTTACTACGACTGACTAATTTTGAACGCTGGCCTACAGACATGCCTTTTTTAAATATAAATTAATTTTTCATTTAAATGATTTTTTTATTATTAATTTCAGTCATATTTATCAATTTTTTAAACAAGATATTACTATAAATTTCATTAAAACTGACGAAAAACTAACGATATCGCACTACACTAGATAAGCAAAATTGCAGTCGTAATATATAAACTTCGCTTTGCCCCCCCCCCCCCCCCCACGAGACTTCAAAGAGATTTCAGACAACGCGAGATTTCATGTTTTCGAATTCGTCATATTTAACCAAATGAAATGACATGTTAGCAGTTTTTAATTATTGAAATAAACGATAATATTAATAACAGTCATTAAAAGGGAATACATAAAATAAAATTTACGTATAAATAACAAATATGTCATACCTCCTTTAAATTAAATCAACTCATGTTCGGATATTAGGTCATTACCTTGTTTTGGTTCTGACTTTTACGTGTATATTGTCGTTTCCTTTGGCTAGTCACGGTGTGTCAGACAACGATTTTTTACGCAAATATTGCATTTTGCCTGTGTTTTATCGTTTGACGATTTTCACAATTTTCTTTATATTTAACAGGTCATCGCTAGTCAAGTATTTCACAAATGAATTGTAGTTCAGGGGTCGCCTCAAAAGATTACTACTCGGAAAACCAAAAAACGTGAGTACAGTATATTGGATAATCGTTATCTTTTTGGTAAAAGAACTATTAGACGGAGGGTGCCATCTGCATGGTGCAAGATTTGAGAGTAGTCACTAAATTCTGAATTGTTTTGTTGAATCCTAAATGTGGTCCCAGTTTACTTAATACTATTGTTTTTATGAAAATAATGGTGCTTTTCCGGGCAATGACAAGATGGTCACATTGTATAGTAGCTCTATATTGTATACATGTACTTTCCTCTGACCCTGTGTCTGACAGCTATGTGTAGGGTCAGTACAATTTCTTATAAAAACCTGGGATATTTCAATAAGGTGTCAGAAGGCAGGTTTATAAAATATTTGTAGAACTGGAAAAGTTACCACGTGATTAAACCATTTCCTTCCCTTAAGATTTAATGCGCTTCCTGGAAGTATATCTTCTTGTCAGCCACAGGAAAAATATAATTCCCACCATCCACCAGAGACATAATAAGATTGAACGGTTAGATGTCTCCTAGCACTTGTTTATAGTTAGAAGTCATGAAGTCATGAAGCATTATTTTCTGCTTAATATTATGTGCAGCTTAAAATAAAAATTAAATAAAACCCCTATATTTTGGAGGTTTTCCCGTTTTTTGTGTCACCTGACTAGGCGACATATAGGGATTACTTTCGTCGACGGCAGTGGCGGCGTCCGGATTTCCTTGTCCGGAGCATAACATTGGTGTTGTACGTTCAAATAACTCCAAACTTGGTGTGCATGTTTCTGGCAATGACTCGAAGTGCAGTGCACAAGAACCGCAACTCTATCTTTTTCCATTTTTGAATTATTTCCCTTTGATTGATTTTTATAGAACATTTCTTGTCCGGAGCATAACTTTGTCAACTACAGTCACTGCACTTAATGTCATTGCCAGAAACATGCATACCTGTCCTGATCCAGTTTTCCCCCTAGGTAGACTGGGTCCCAGAACAAAATTACAACCGTATGCAGGGAATACGACATATGATATCAGTTTTGTGTTTTGCTGACAAAGTGATGATAGCAGAACTTAATTAACTTATACATTTTATATTGTTAACTTCAGTTTGACATTTATTAATCACTTCTATATTAAAAACACCTTAACACTCTTGGATGCCTGAGTAAATGTAAGGTGTGATTTGATACAATGGCTGCTTACAACAACAGGTGAGACAATACCTCTCACCATCGAGTCCCAAATCAGTTGATTATTGGCTTTTGGGACCTGCAAATTTGTTTGCAAAATCGAATACTTCTCAAAGTAGGACATCCAAAAATTGAGACCTTTTTAATATAGAGTTAAGAAGAAATATTGTTGGGACCTGAAAAATACCTCTCAAAATTGAGTACCTCTCAAAACTGAATCTCTCAAAATCGGGACCAGACTGTACTTTGAAGTGTCAAGCGACATATTCAAAGAAACATATCTAGTTGTTTTGTTTTTAGCTCACCTGTTATTGCAATGGTTCACCGTCCGTCGTCTGTTGTGCGTCGCCCATCGTGCGCCGTGCATTAACTTTTAACATTTCAATCATCTCCTCTAAAACTACCAAACCAAATTTGATGAAACTAGGTGATTATGATGCCTTGGTGAAGGCCTTTAAGATTTTCACAAATCCCCTTCGGGCTCCATAAGGGTGAAAAACTTTTAAAATCTTCTTCTCTGAATCTGCAAGTAATATACCTTAGTTATTTCGTTTATAACATCCTTAGGTCATCTATTTTCAGATTTGCACAAATGGTAGCCATGGGGCTCAAAATTGGGAAATTGTAAGGCACTGAGTGGGGAAATTCCTAAAAATTATATTTTTGTCACTATATCTTGAAAACTATTAACTTTTGTATAGGCATGTATATTACAGTATTGTAGGTATTGAGATGACGATCATTTTGGTATATAGATCAAGGTCATATGTTGAAAGGTCAAGGTCACAGCTGCAGAAGACGACTTAAATTGCTAATAATCTTGAGAACTATTAATTTTTTGTAACGGCATGTATATTAGAATATTGTAGGTATTGACATGACGATCATTTTGATCATATGTTGAAAGGTCAAGATCACAGCTGCAAAAGAAGACTTAAATTGCTAATCATTTTTTAAAACTATTAACTTTTTATATAGGCACGTATAATAAAATATTGTAGGTATTGCGACAGTGATCATTTTGATATATGGTTCAAGGTCATATGTTCCAAGGTCAAGGTCACAGCTGCATAAGAAGACTTAAATTGCTATTTATCTTGAAAACTATTAACTTTTTGTATAGGCATGTTTTTTAGAATATTGTAGGTATTGCGACAACGATCATTTTGATATATGGTTCAAGGTTATGTGTTTAAAGGTCAAGGTCATATCAACATAGAAATACTTAAATTATTAATTATCTTGAAAGCTATTAATTTCATGCATAGGCATGTATATTAGAATATTGTAGGTATTGACATGACAATCATATATAGTTCAAGGTCATATATGTTCAAAGGTCAAGGACATAGCTGCATAAGTATACTGAAATTGATTAATGATTTGGAAATTATTCATTGCACTACAGTTACTTCATGTACTTATAGATGAAATGTGAGTGGGTATTTTTGATTAAGTTTTGTGGGAGTTCTTAACTTGAGAAAACTTTTAAAAGTGTCTGTACTTAATATATTGTCTATTGCACTTTGCAAACGATATTGGACATATCTTCAGGTGAGCGTTAAGGCCCATGGGTCTCTTGTTTCCTCTATGTAGCAGAAAAAGTTAAGATGCTATTTTCATACTTTTGTCGGATATTGAAAGGAATTTTGGTTTTATACAGCATTTTATTGTTTAATTTGTGTTACAAATTCCAAGTTAGATTCTATGGGCAGAAAATACACTTCCTACTATATTTGGAAACAAAGTAATTACCTCTAAATAAGCAAACCAAGCAACAGACCAATCTTAATAATTAGTTAACTAACTGAAACTCAAAATTAAGTTTATCAAACATTAAAAGTTGCAAATCATTTATTCATTGGTTGTTTTTATTTTTTAGGATTTTGAAGTAGAATATTTGATTTGGTGGTCAAGACACTTCTTTGTATAATGTATGTGATAAAAATAAAATTTGTTATAGTACAAGATTATGGTATGTAACCATGGAAACCTTTGCTGGTGTTACTGTGATTATTTGATTTAATCACTGTGTTGTCTGATATTTTATCAAATGAATTACGGTTTGTAGTGAATGAATATTTCCAACTAAATCCATTTTGGAAGATATAGATAAATGTGTTTCATTGAAAATATATATTTTAATGTTATGATTTACTGAAACTGTCTGTAAAACATTAACTTGGATTGTATCATACAATGAAAGAAGGTAAAACAGTACAGCAGATATTTTTCGGTGTCTTTTTTTAAATAGTTTCAAGTTCATGACATACATAGACAAGTTTACTCAACTGGTTGTGTCTAGTGATTTGATTTAATTGGATTTTATGTTCTAGTTACGAATATTTCACCTATATCGAGACGTCACCAGCTATAGGTGAAGTGGCAGAAATTTTTACCTTTGCAGTGCATTAAGGGCAATTTGCAGGGAGGGTTCTTTAGTGTGACATACCTGCCATGACATGGGGCAATTGGTTTTTAAGGTGTCCTCTGAAGGACCCTGTGAATTTATTTCAAACTGCAGAGTGCTTTATATCAACATCCAACACAATACTAGTGAAAATCTTGTATCCTAAGTCCTGTTGTTTTTACAGTTCTTTAGTATATATATATATAGGTACGTTGTAAACAGCTAAATTTTGTGCGCATAAATTTCACATGAATCTTAATTCGTCTAAAACTTGAAATATTTGTTAATTTCATTTGAAATTTATGTGCAGTGTATATGACTGTATTATGAATTAAAAATGAGATAACATTGTCTATATTTTGTTTCAGTGGGGGTAGGCGGTGCAGTGCTATGATATATGATACAGTACCTGAAGACAATGTAATATGGTCTTCTCTTCAAGTGCAATTAACTGGTAAGTATCACATTAGTATCTTGTCTTTTAAGCTAACTACCCAAAGTGTCAGGAAAAATTATTTCTGCTTAAATTTTGGGCCAAAAATATTCCTTGTTCCTTAAGTCCGAAGTTTTTTTTTTCACTTTAATTTTCAATATTTTAAATGAATGAAACTGGTAAAATACAAACTTATTGTTTTTATTTTATTTCACCTGACCGAAAAGTCATATGAGCTTATGACATGGCATGACCTCTGTATGTGTGTGCATGTGTGTGTTATTAACACCTATTTTTGACTTCTCCAAAACTGCTGGACAAATTTCAATGATACTTGGTAAGAAGCATACCAGTATATGGGCTGGTGCAATTCAGATTTGTTCATGGCGTTCCCATGGCTACCAAAACTGGGTCAAGGTGACCTAGGGGTCCAAAAATCTTAAAAAATCTTATTCTTTGCCACTGATAATGGGAAAAAAAAATCTGATGTGAGATTTTGCTTCTCTAGGGTATGAAGCCTATAGTTTGTTCATTTGGTGAAATTTGGTCGAAAAATGGGTTACGCATTTTTGCGAATTTCTAGAATTTTTAGAATTTCTTAAAATGGCTTCAAATTGTTATAACTTAACAATTTGAACAGATATTGACATTTGATATGGGGTTTTGTGATTTATGCAGTTTTAGGCAATTTTCTTGCAAATATAATGATATATATGAATTCAAACATTGTTAGATTGTTCAGCATGACAAAATTTAACAAGGTACAAAGTTTTGTAACTATATGATAATCCATGAAGGAGTTGTTGCCCCTGAAATGTTATTTTTGGCTTTTAAATATTAGCTTGAAAACTATAAACTTTTTATATAGGCATGTATATTAAAATATTGTATATTGATAATAATCATTTTGAGATATAGTTCAAGGTCATATGTTCAAAGGTCAAGGTCATAGCTGCATAAGGGTACTGAAATTAGGAATTATCTTGAAAACCATGAACTTTTTGTACAAGCATGTATATTAGAATATTGTAGGTATTGATATTACGTTCAACTTAATATGTTCAAAGGTCAAAATCATGGCTGCACAACCATATGGTTAATGATTTAGAACTTATTCATTGTACTATAGTTAAATTATGTTTATGAGCTATTTATAAATGAAATGTGACTAAATATTTCTGATTAATTATTACAGGATTTCAAAACTTGAGAAGTTTTGTAAAGTTTTTGTAACCAAGTTCTTTGCAAGTTTTTTGACATTTCCTCAGGTGAGAGTTAAGGCCCATGGGCCTCTTGTTATTAGCTATTTATATGTATGATAAAAAAAAACTACCTGGGATAATTGAATATTGGAATAAATGTTAACAGTGTGATCAGATTTGCTTGTATGTACTTGCTTGAATTATTACAATACAGTGTATTGTGAATATATCATGAAATAATGTATGAAATGAGGAAAATGAACAGCTTAGAAGTGTGTGTGTGTGTGTGTGTGTGTTATACTGCTCAGCTGTTGTGCTACTTTTTGAATTTTTATAAAAAAAAATAAACATTCAGAAAGTAGCACATGACAATGTGACATTTGATAGACCAATAATTCATATCTGAAATTCTACTTCAATGGATGCAGCACTGACTGGGTAAGACACAAGATCTTCTACAGTAAGCTTGTTTTTAGGTTGCTGTATAGTGTTAAATGCTGCATCAGCAACTTTTCAGTTATTCACAAGATGAACAATTTTTCTTCAAGAACAAATTTGTTAGTGAATGTGAGTATATAACCAGCTTTTACTTGCCCAGTCATTAGTCAATGTTATAGTGGTAGTACACTGGAGAAGCATGCCACAGATTGACAAACACCCTACTCTGACTAATTATTACTGACTCCAAGATGACCAGAAAGGGACCAAAATTTTCTCACTTGCTCCACTTGGAGATGAAATCCAAGACACCTAGGTGAGAGGTCTGTCTCTGATCATCCTGTCACTGCAGCCCTGTGTTCTTTAGGCAATTTTACACAATGAAATATAAATACAATTAACACAAACAAAAATTGATATTATTGATTTTATACTTATTAAAGAATAATTAGAATTTATTTAAAAAGTTCAGCCTATTATCTGCTAGTGAAATAAAATGAATCAACTATTGATTTCCTACATTTTTATAATACAGTTTATGTTTTTTATTTTTTTATTTGAGAAGTTCTTGGTCCAACTTTCATCAAGCTTTCAGTGCTGTTCATATTCACCTTGGAATGATAACATCAGTTAATGGTACAACTTACTAAGAATTACCTGACAGAAGATTTTTAAGAACCAGATGTGGATTAAAACATGGGATTTCTAGGGTTATGGCTGGTACCAGAATATCTCTTCAAAAAAAAAATGCACAAGTGGAAGAAATGGGAAGACTATGTCAATATGTATTTAGAAATTGGCAACAGTGAAAAATATCACAGTTAATTATGTTAAACTTTGATCCATCAAAATTCAGTAACTTCATTTTTCAACCTGTTATAAGTCAATCAGATTTATATATACCCGGTAAATTATTTTTATATTGTTCACAATATTTGATCTAAAACTTGATTGTTTGGAATTAGAGACAAAGCCTTACTCATATTTATTTATATGTTTAATTAATTTTTGTTTGCTTTTTCCCCAAAATACATGTACTACCGATTTTTATCGAGCCTGGTATTGCCATAAGGCGAGACTTAGGTGTTACTTTTCCTGTGTCGGCGGTGGCACAACATTTAAATGCGTGGAATTCTTATTAATTAATTAATTAATTAATTATTTTTTCAAATTAAACGCCATGTTTCAGTTTCAACTGCCTGTGTATTTAATTTACCTGTAATAATTTTATTTATTTATTTCATTTTTTTCAATTAAAATACTTCTCCAGTATTGTTTTGTATTGTAAGTTTTTTGTAATCAATTATGTACATTCTATAACAGGTTCAGTGGGGTCAAGCCCACCCTGGGTACTAACTTTACCAAAAATGCAGACAGAAGGAAATCACCCAGGCCTTCACCTGTTACATAATGTAGATTTTTATTTCTTATGTTTCTTATATTTTCATGTTATATATGTAACATATATGTATGTTATTGTATGAAAGTTAAAAAAAAAAACATGGTGACAACTTCAAATGGTTAAACCATTAAAGATGTGGAAAAAGTTATTGAACATCCATTTGTAAATTGGAAGAACATAAGGGAATCTCGAGCCTGGAAGATTTTGGAGTCCAAATGTAAAACACATTTTAACAAATCACAGCATCTCAACCTTGATTTGAATCCAGCTTGGACAGATCCTAGTGTTACACAAAGTCAAGATTGTTGGCCTTATTTGACCATTCTAGATTTTTTTATTACCCTAGAGCTAAATCTGAAGATACCGGCTAATTTCCTGAATGCTTTGACATATCTCAATTAACAATAATTGCCATATGGAAATGATGGTAGCCTTACAGATTAAATTCTATATTAAATTTTTGATGTTAAATTTTCAATTTCTTTTTCACTAAATAGTGTGACACTGTTTTTTTCTTCTGGGAAATTCTTTTCAGAGGTTACTTGTTCACTTTGATTGATCAGGAATATCAGCAATCTAATATTTTTTTCTCTTTCTCTTTATGTGCCACAATTAGATCATACATTTCACTCAGTCTTATTCAAACAGTACTTGAAATATAGTAAGCTTTAAAACAGGTTATGGTCAAAGGGAGATAATTGAATTTTCAACCATGGGGTTTTGTTTGGGTTGTCTTTCTTTTTAATATTTTCATGACTAGCAAAATAAAATTTTATCATAATTTTAATATATATATATATATATATATATATATATATATATATATCACCATCATCATCATGATATGCATATATCTTTTCAATATTTTCTGTAGCATTATGTATTTATTAGTGCAAATTTTTTTTAAATTTTAAATTGAGTTTGTAAACTTCATATTATACATTTTGTATATGTTGTTAAATTCACATTTCTGATCGATGATGTTGTTTACTTTGTGTTGAATCAGTAAATTTATATTTATAAAATATAAAACAGGTTTTTCATCTTGATTCATCAGTTTTTTCTAAACACTAATATATTTTTGCTCATTGCTCACTAGTTAGTTTTGATGGTAGACTGATTATAATAATTTGTACATGTACTATCTTTTTTTCATTTGCTCAAACAAGAGACTTTAACCAAATGTTTAATTCTCCACTGGATTGCTGCTATTTGGAAACCAAAGTACATAGTCCCACTGAATTAATTCTATGAAAAATTATTATAAGTATTTCGTCTTTAAGCTGGTTTTCCTTATGGAAATTCTTTTTTAGATTATTTATTTACCATGATTGATCAGAACTTTCCTTCTCTTCCTCTTTATTTGCTCCAGGGTCATTGTGGCAGTGTGGTCTAATTTGTAGGCTTACGGATCACAGTGCCTCTCAACACCTGGGTTCAAATCCCACTCAGGACAGATCCTAGTGTGAGAAATTTTGTCAGTCCGCTTGCTGAAGGTCGGTGGTTTTCTCTGGGCACTCCAGTTTCCTCCACCATCCCATAACTGACTGCCTCGAAACAAGTGAAAGAATCTTGACTGGGGCGTAAAACACCATTACTCCACTCCACACTTTATTTGCTGTGGTAGCACAGTTGGTAGAGTAAGTGGGATGTTGTGGGTTGGAACCTCTGGTGGGTCTGAACAAACACTTGAAAGTGTGTAATGGCTGTTCTTTTGCCAGGCAATTTGAATTAGAAGTGAAAGTGACAGTTCTTGCGGATGGGAAATTTAAATAAACGAGGTCCCATGTCCTGGTAGGCATTTCACGATAAAGAACCCTTCTGTATAATGTCATCAGTGCAAGGCACAGCCAAAATTTCTGCACATTAGCCTATGGCTTGGGATGTCTTGATATAAGTGAAATATTCTTGACTGGGACGTTAAACACCATTAATAAACTCTTTATTTGCTCCAATTAGATCATACAGTTCACTCAGTTGAATTCTCAACCATAGGATTAAATTAAATTGAATTATTATAAATTTTCAGTCTTGCATGTGAAGTTCCAGTTTGGTCATACTGTTGTGCCATCTTTCTTTTTTTTTTTTTTTTTTTTTTTTTTGAGTTCCAAATATGTTTCCAAATATGAACATGTATCACATCTAGAATCTCCACATCTTTCTACCTTAAAGGAATACAACATATTTCATTGGGTATTGAATTTAGCTCTTCTTGGTAGCTGTTTCCAATGTTTTGGTTGTCTTTTCATTTCAAGATGGTGTGGTGTTTCCAATTCTTTGGATGTCTTTTCATTTCAAGATGGTGTGGTGTTTCCAATTTTTTGGTCGTCTTTTCATTTCAAGATGGTGTGGTGTGTCCAATTTTTTGGTTGTCTTTTCATTTCAAGATGGTGTGGCGTTTCCAATTTTTTGGTTGTCTTTTCATTTCAAGATGGTGTGGTGTTTCCAATTTTTTGGTTGTCTTTTCATTTTAAGATAGTGTGGTGTTTCCAATTTTTTGCTAGTCTTTTCTTTTTAAAATGGTGTGGTGTTTCCAATATTTGGTTGTCTTTTCATTTCAAGATGGTGTGGTGTTTCCAATTTTTTGGTTGTCTTTTAATTTCGAGATGGTGTGGTGTTTCCAATTTTTTGGTTGTCTTTTCATTTCAAGATGGTGTGGTGTTTCCAATTTTTTGGTTGTCTTTTCATTTCAAGATGGTGTGATGTTTCCAATTTTTTGGTTGTCTTTTCATTTCGAGATGGTGTGGTGTTTCCAATTTTTTGGTTGTCTTTTCATTTCAAGATGGTGTGGTGTTTCCAATTTTTTGGTTGTCTTTTCATTTCAAGATGGTGTGATGTTTCCAATTTTTTGGTTGTCTTTTCATTTCAAGATGGGGTGGTGTTTCCAATTTTTTGGTTGTCTTTCCATTTCAAGATGGTGTGGTGTTTCCAATTTTTTGGTTGTCTTTTCCATTTCAAGATGGTGTGGTTTTGTAATATGTTTTTCATCTTATAACTACAATGTAAAATTGGTAGAGTTTTTTTTAATGACGTTCATTAACATTTTGCAGTTAAGTGTAGATACAAATGGAATGTCAATCTCTTCAAATTTCAATCTCAATGGACTTTTAAGGAATTGATTTAGCTTTTTCTGTTCCATTCTTGATATGTCTGGCTCAGGATAATGTTGGGTTTTGAGGAGTTTCAATTGGTGTAGTCTTATAAAATTCAATTCACACCTCTACTCTTCAATTTGGGTCCATTTTGGTTTGAAGGCAAACATCTTAACACTTTGAACATAATGGTATCTGCACCAACTCTTTTAACCTGAGTTCATATCCCATTTCAACAAATCCTTGCAAGAAAAACTTTGTCAGTAACTTGCTGAATATCTGTCTGTTTTTATCTGACCAACTCAACTCAACAAGAGTGAAAAAATCTGACTGGGGCATGTTACTACCTTTCTTTACTTCATCCATGCATCTGATATGTTAACATAGTTTACTTGTTCACACAATCCAAAAATAACAAATCAAGTATATAAAGCATCTCATGGGAATATTTATTAATTTTTAATTATTTCATGAGAAATAATGATTTTTTTATGACAAATGAAATGATATCTTCTCTCATGTACAAATAACATAGAACTTATAAATTACAAGCTCCTTAATGATAAATATTTACAAACATCTAAATAACTGGGATCTATTCCCAAAATGAGACCATACAGGGACTAAATTCTCAACACGAAGACATCACAATTTTTCACTTGTTTTCTTAAAAAAAAACCAACATATTGGCAATAAAGGGAAATAGCCCTTACTTGTTAGGAAAAATCAACTTTTTTCACCCCTTATTTTTTTTACAAAAGAATATTCCATTCTCTATATTTTTGGATAATTCTATTAATCTATAGGGGTGAAAATGTTGAATATTTGTAAATTTATACACTTTTGTAATTCTGGTGTTCAGAAATTTCTACTTTACATATATATCTTTATTGCTTCATGAAAATATCAAAAACAATTGCATGTCCAACTATATTAAATCAAAAATTTTGCATGACAGAATTAGCTCTTACAGTGTGTTGTCGTGGAAACCATACAAACAATTGAACAGTTTTTTATATGAATTGAATTTTTTTTATAGGAAAATGCTGAATATTCATCATATGAACATTTTGTGACATTACATTATCTGTTAGATGTGAATTATACAAATTGCCTAAACACCCATTTCCTTCATTTTCAAAAAAAGAAAAAGAAAAATAATTTGATGAATTAAGGGGAGTTAATAATGACTGCAAATTGATCATGACATCTATCATCTTTTAGCAAATCTAAAACCTAACAAATACCAGACACTAATTAACACTTGTCTTAACGAGTTGCAAAAAACTTCTTGTAACATACACAGTAAACAATGGCTGGCTACTGATTTTGTTTACAGAGATTTTTGCAAGTACATGTGTACTGGGTTTTAATAAGTTACATAGTTATATAGCAGAAACTAATCTGAATACTAATTAACAGGTATTGCACATTTTATCAGTTAATAACCATCAACATAACAGGAAAGACTTCATATTATCTCCCATTCATAGGAAATTTTTTGTATTGAAGATAAAAATAACCATTCTGCTCGTCTTCCAGTATAGAACTAATTAAAATACAAATAACTTAAATTATTGAGATTTTTTTGGTTATTTTTTCAATGAAGATCATTTTCAAAGAAATTGTAACAAAGATTACTTGAAACAATTCCTGATTCATAATATTTAAAAGGTAAAAATGATCAGAGTTGTAAAGCTGTATGAACACGATATCAAGCTAGACTGGGTCAAGTTTGGCCTGGCTTATTTTGGGTCCCATTTTTAAAATTTGGAGCACCTTCACTTACAAGACAAAGGCCAATGTTAGAAGAAAATTTTAAGTAAACAGGCCCTGGTCTCACAATCAATTCTTAACCATGATTTTCTATGAACATAAAATTGTCAAAAATTAATGTTTTTCCAAATAAAAGATTCAAATAAAAATTTTAAAAAAGCAATCTAGAGTTACCCTTCAAATCCGAGAATATCTGTAAAAACTACGGTAACAACATTTTTGGAAATAAATTTTTCAATATTGAAGTAAAGAAAAATATTACTGTAGTTAAGTAATGCTTTTGAAACTGGTGCCTGCTTATTACTCTAGTTAAGGATTTCAATATCCTGATATATATATATATATATATATATATATATCATTTAATTATACATATATACAATTCTTTGTTTAAAATAAATACACATTTTGGTATCATACAATAATTACCATATACAACTCATATATTTTGCAATCAACCCTTATATTCCATACAATTAATCCTTATCGATGCAGTTATACAGTTTTTATATTAATTATGGACCCTCTTAACTGCATTTCTAAATATGAGCCAAATCCATTTTTTAAACAGAACTTGTAAAGCAGTATATACTAGTGTTCAAAGTTATCTGTATATATGCAATTTATAATGTTAAAAAAAAAAAAAAAAATTTAAACATCAATTAATTTTTGGCCTGAACATATTTTTGACAAAAGATCTCTTTTTTTTTTTTTTTTTTTTTTTTTTTTTTGTGATTTCTAAATGTATCTGTATTTTTTAAACAGAAATTTCCAAAAAAAGAATAATACCGGTAATAATAATCATAAAAAAAATAAATAAATAAAAATTAAATTTACAAAAGGTAAAAATGAAATAAATAAATAAAATTCTACTATTGGTATACCAACAAGTTGCTGTTCCAAATTGAAATCAAACAGAAAGCAGTGTTTTAAGCTTGTTAAATAATACATCTGGCTGGTCACAGAATTATAACTTGTTAAAAAAAAAAACTTTTAAATTTTGTAAATTTAAAAACCGATTAAATTTTATTTGTTTTCTTTTAAACATAAACATTATATCTTACAACATTAAAACCATAGAAAAGGCAGACAATTTAACTGTTTGAGTCGGCCCAATATTACATAAATCGTTACACATACAAACTTGTTGATTATTTGTATATTTGTATATATACTTTTTATTGCTGTTAATAAGTTCATGGAATATTAATAAGGTTACAATATTTTGTGCAAGATTTATGGTTTTTATCACACATTGCATGCTTTATATTTGAAATCAGTCCCAGAATCCTTCAATTTGATGTCCATTTCATCCTTTGCAATGTAATACTTGCTTCAGGAAGACAAAAGTTATTCCCCTATTTGGAAATCTTCTATGACCTTTTTGCACTAAGTATTTTCCAAACCACATCTGTCATGAATCAGATTTTGTTTTGTGTTGTTTTTAAAACTTTTTATCAATGGAATATAAATAAACATAAATTAGTTATAACAATAAGCACAGCAGATCAAGTCTAAATTCCTTTTTCTATCCCAAAGATCAGAAAGGAAAAAATCATAAATCCTTATCTAACCTATGGTTAAGAATGGAAAGTCTTTATTACGAAGCTACCTTATTTCAGAATGGTCTATTCCACCTCTACTTCCTGGATCAGAATGGAAAGTTCTTATTCTGTCCCTTTTTCTATTGTATCCCACACTAATAACCAGAAATTCATCTATACTTCCCAGTTCAAAAGGGAAAATTTATATCTCCTCTTCTACTATCATTATTAGCACAGCTTATACTTCCGTTATCCTGCAATGTTCCTTTCAATCTTTGAAACAAAGTATTTTGCGGTCAAATCGACAGGATTTCATTGAGTATTGTCAGCACTTTGAATTATTTGTTCATTTAAATAACATATCACAATGTGAATGGATTTCTCAAATCCTTTATTTTTACCCTGTTCCCACCAGTACTTCCTGTTTTCCTTACCACATTCCAAACAGAATGATCTCTGCTGAATTACCAGTATTTTTTCAATACTGAAACCATGACTAGTATATTTAAACTCGCCTGTTTTCAGACTTTCACTATGCCACAGGAACCTGAAAAAAAAGGATAAAAAATATTTAAAATAAAGTTTTTAATTGTGTCTCGCCAATTCAAGATGAATATACCTTAAAGGTACAAATTAACAAAGTAAACAGTATAAACATTTCAGTATGATTATCAAGATGCAAACAGGAATCATTTTATACTTTACCAACAAAATCACAAATATCTCTTTATACTTTACCAACAAAATCACAAATATCTCTTAATAACAACAACAACAACACACTTGTCATCAAGCAATAACAGATGTCATATGGCATTTCATATAAATATTATAGTATAATCACCCTTTTAGACATTAACAGTAACTTGAAAAAATTCTTATTTCTTAAAATTCAAGAAAAAAAAAAAAAAGAAAAAGAAAAAAAAAAAAAAACACTGCACTTTTCTTAACTTCTGATCAACTTAAAGTGACAAAAATTAACATTTGAATTGAATCTGACTGGGTGCTTTTTAAGAGATATTTTATACAATGAAATCACACAACTACATTTAAATAGTCGCGAATAGTTGCACAAAAACTGATAAATTACAACAACATGCATTACGAGACAAAAATTATTTTGGATATACCCTGGTACATGTGTAATATAGTATTTTGTATAAGGGAGACAATTCAATCTTGACCACTTGGCAATAGAAGTGTAAGGGGGATGATTCTACAAATCTAAAAATGCTATATTTACAAAACTATTGTGTGTGTGTGTTTGTGTGAGTGTGTGTGTTTTAAGGGGATGCTAATTAAAGAAGAATGTCTCTGAAAGCAGTGAATGAAATAACTCCCTAACATCTGGATATTTGTTCTAAAACATTGCTAATAAATTAAGTGATTTGCTGATGAAAAATAAAATAAGAAGGAATTATTGGAAAAGGATTTTGGTTTGTGTTGGTTGCAGTGTGTGAACAATGGGATTGGATTACGATGAAAGTGAGAGTGGTTGTCTACAATGCACTTGACAAGTGTTGTTAACTCTTGGTAGTTTTGTGTGCCACAGGATTGGATAAGGAAGAAAGTGAGAACAGTTGTGTATAATGCATGTGACAATAATTGTTTACTAAATTCTGTGAGTTTTGTGTGCA
The DNA here is from genome assembly GCA_029721355.1 of Tegillarca granosa. Classification (NCBI taxonomy): domain Eukaryota; kingdom Metazoa; phylum Mollusca; class Bivalvia; order Arcoida; family Arcidae; genus Tegillarca; species Tegillarca granosa. Next base: position 597,054 of record JARBDR010000915.1, on the reverse strand, counting down.
ATGGGATTGGATAAGGAAGAAAGTGAGGGCAGCTGTATACAATGCATGTGACAAATGTTGTTGACCTACTACAATTAGTTTTGTTATCTTCATAAAATAAGGCACACACATAGTGATATCAACAACAAGAATTGAAATCTATAGTCTTAAGACACAGAGTGTATCAATGATCACACAAGCATGCATGGAAAAAGTGCTCACATCATAGACAGGATATAAAACAGTAACAGCACAGCACAGCACAGCACTTCTAAGACATTTCAAACAAGATGCAAAAACTTAAATCTGAATTATAACATCTACGTTGTCTGTACTCCAGTGATTTTAAAAATGGATATTTATTCAATTAATTACATATTTATTTTTTATTTTGATATCAATAAGAGAGTTCAATAGAGTAATAATGTTTTACGCCAAAGCCAAGATTCTTTTCACTTTTACAGAGGTCATCCTTTTTTGTTATAGTTAAGGAAACTGAAAGGACCAGAGAAAATCACTGAACTGAAAAAGTTTTTTGCACATGATCTGTCTGAGCAGAATTTGTATCTATGTGGTGAGAGGTGTACTAACCTCGCTTTAAGAATCTATGTGGTGAGAGGTGTACTAACCTCGCTTTAAGAATCTATGTGGTGAGAGGTGTATTAAACTCGCTTTAAGAATCTATGTGGTGAGAGGTGTACTAACCTCCCTTTAAGAATCTATGTGGTGAGAGGTGTACTAACCTCCCTTTAAGAATCTATGTGGTGAGAGGTGTACTAACCTCGCTTTAAGAATCTTTGTGGTGAGAGGTGTACTAACCTCCCTTTAAGAATCTATGTGGTGAGAGGTGTACTAACCTCCCTTTAAGAATCTATGTGGTGAGAGGTGTACTAACCTCCCTTTAAGAATCTATGTGGTGAGAGGTGTACTAACCTCCCTTTAAGAATCTATGTGGTGAGAGGTGTACTAACCTCCCTTTAAGAATCTATGTGGTGAGAGGTGTACTAACCTCGCTTTAAGAATCTATGTGGTGAGAGGTGTACTAACCTCGCTTTAAGAATCTATGTGGTGAGAGGTGTACTAACCTCGCTTTAAGAATCTATGTGGTGAGAGGTGTACTAACCTCGCTTTAAGAATCTATGTGGTGAGAGGTGTACTAACCTCCCTTTAAGAATACATGAATAACGACTCCAGAGAAGAGAGAGAAGTTCTGTAATTAAGTAATAAGTAATGTTTAGTATTTAATTTTAAGGCCATTATGTCAGAAATGGAATGAAATATTATTTATCTATTTAGTTTACCTATTTTTTTTATTTATCTATTAATTTATTCATTATTTTATTTATCTACCTATCTATTTAGTGCATTTATCTATTTATTTTACTTATTTATTTGACAATTAACAAGAAGAATTGATTTCATTTTATGTTGTGACTGTGGCAGAGCCAGCTTGATAAATGTCCAAGTAGCTCAGTTAGTAAAGCTAGTGTTAGGAAAGTCCAGATTTGAGTTTCGTTTGGTCTCTGCATTTTATCCCTTTCCTGTTACGTTTGTTCGCTCATTCAACCATGCTAGTACCAAAACAACAGGTTTGTTCCATAGTATAACCCGGTAGTTCCTATTCAAAGTATTTGAATTGAATAATAGAAAGAAAGGAATGTGATGAGTGGAACTGATAGGTGGCTGGGTAGCTCAGTCAATGACAGGTGGCTGGGTAGCTCAGTTAATGATAGGTGGCTGGGTAGCTCAGTCAATGACAGGTGGCTTGGGTAGCTCAGTCAATGATAGGAGGCTGGGTAGCTCAGTCAATGATAGGTGGCTGGGTAGCTTATTTAACGATAGGAGGCTGGGTAGCTCAGTCAACGGTAGGAGGCTGGGTAGCTCAGTCAATGATAGGAGGCTGGGTAGCTCAGTCAATGAAAGGTGGCTGGGTAGCTCAGTCAATGATAGGAGGCTGGGTAGCTCAGTCAATGATAGATGGCTGGGTAGCTCAGTCAATGATAGGAGGCTGGGTAGCTCAGTCAATGAAAGGTGGCTGGGTAGCTCAGTCAATGATAGGAGGCTGGGTAGCTCAGTCAATGATTATTGGCTGGGTAACTCAGTCAATGATAGGTGGCTGGGTAGCTCAGTCAATGATAGGAGGCTGGGTAGCTCAGTCAATGATAGGAGGCTGGGTAGCTCAGTCAATGATAGGGGGCTGGGTAGCTCAGTCAATGATTATTAGCTGGGTAACTCAGTCAATGATGTGTGGATGGGTAACTCTGTCAATGATTTGTGGCTGGGTAGCTCAGTAAATGATAGGTGGCTGGGTAGCTCAGTCAATGATAGGTGGCTGGGTAGCTCAGTCAGCAGAGTATCCAACTAGTATTGAAAAGTCCTGGGTTTAAGTCCAATTTTGGCTGCTGCATTTTTTCCCCTTTCCTGTTACAGTACCATTGCTGGGCTTTATATACAGATTTTATTCATTTATTTATTTAATTATTTATTTTTTGACAATTTACAAGAGGAATTTAAATCTGAACAACGATAGTCAATATGGCCTAAAAAATATTTGGAGTACAGACAACATTTTCCGTTTTTATTTTTCACACAGAGATAAGTTGTGAACAAACTTACATTTGATTCTTTAACAAGAGATCCTATGTTCATGCCACTACTTGTTGAGCTTTGGCTCTCGGAAATATTTGGCATATAGTTAGGGGACAGTGGTTTCTGACGTGACGATTTGGCTGGTGCTGGCGAGGGAAAATTTGGCTTGTTATAAGATGGGAGATCATCCACTATAAGATATAACAAGAAAATTTCACACCTCTATACAAACTACAAATCCTAATATCTACTGAAGACTATGTTAAATGACCTACATTCCTATATACTGACCTACTTCCTTCAAATTATTGACCTATTATCCATTACATTGACATACAGTCCTATATATTGACCTACAGTCCTATATACTGACCTACAGACCTTTATATTGACTTACTGCCCTATATTTTGACCTACTAACCTATATTTTGACCTACTAACCTATATTTTAACATATTATCCTATATATTGCCCTAATGTTCATAACAATGACCTACATTAATCTACTATCATATTGTATCAAATTGTATTATGTTGTTTCAAACTAAAACTATCAAAATGCTAACTGTGACACCATGCATCTAAGAAATCCTATTGCCTCGCTAGAAATTCTGGAAATTGGTAGGTATGAAAAATGTAAAATCTGGGTCAAACACCCAAAAGACCAAGACATACTTCTCTGTCAAATAAAAAATTCTTTTTATTTACTTTCTAACCCTATTTGTGGCCAAGTACAGCAAAATTTCCATAACTGAAACATTATTGTCATGAATACCGTAGAAAACTAAAAATCAAATGAAACAAAAAAAAAAAAAAAAAAAAAAAAAAGCTGCTGGGTGATGGTATTCAAGAAAACAAGGTTCCAGTTATCCTACTGTACTCATATAAGAGTGGCTTATAGCAGAGCTACATATTAACCAACTTACCACCAGGTGGCAGCACAGGTCGTTGAGAATGCTGGGGCGGAATGCCTGACTGCTCTTGTCTTTTACCTGACCATTTACCTGAAAAAAATTAAAACAAAACTGCATGTAATTGCCACCATTTGCTCAGACTTATTCTGGATTTTAAAGGAAGTGGAGTGGAGTAATAGTGTAAAATGCCCTAGTAAAATTTTTTTCACTTACAGATGAAACACAAAGTCTTGGGATGATGGAGGAAACTGGAATACCCAGATAGCCCTGAAATTTAGCAAACAAACTGCTAAATTTTTCACCTGCCCACCAAGGCTCCATGGCACTATAGGTTTGGTGACAAATGGGAGACTTATGAAGGAAATCTTATAAGAAATAGACTTTTGGCAATATTTGGGGGGGGCATGATAATGGAGTTTTATATTACGCATGTTCATTAATATTTGTGTTTTCTAAATGAGAACTCAAGATTTCTGGCATGTGCAAAATTGGCAATATAGCTAAAGAAATGATAAAGGAAAAAAGTAAGGATAAATACTGTTGAACTTGCTTTAAAAGGCATATTGGTGACACGCAAAGGGCAGGAAAATGGAAGACCATTTTTGTATTTAATTGTTTTTTTTTTTTTTTAACCTGTTCATAAAACAAGAAAAACCTGCTAATCACAAAGTCCATGATAAGTTTCTGCTGAATTTCTTGCTACCATTACCATCCATGTCATTGTGCTTGTGCCAGCAAATTTTGCAAACATTACAATAGATTCCATTAAGTTCGAACTAAGTTTGGTTTGCAAGCCAATATTACATTTTTGTTCAGACTAGCCTCAGTTAAGTGAATAGTACCAATCTACATTTTGGATTTTTTTATTTGTTTTTTTGTTTTTATTTTGTTTTTTGTCTTTTTTTTGTCAATTATTTGCAAAATCTGATCTCACAAACACAATGACACTTATGGAAAATGTATTAAAAATGTTAACGCGCACATTCACAGATAAACGAAGCAATAAGCTGACATTCCCAATTTACCTTGCTCTATTAGTTGTTTTTTTCGTTGTGACTTGGGATAGGGTTTGTGGATTACTGCGCTATAATTACTATCGGTACTATAGGGACTACTAGGACGGGCAGGGCGATGGTGTCTCCTCTGACGCTTAGCTGAAAAAAGCAACACATATTAAACTGTTAAAAACAAATTCAAAGCCACGTCATAACCAATTAGATGTTACACATACAAAAACACTGCAAAATAAATCTTTTAAATTCATTTTTTACCTTTGCCCTTTACCATCCAAACAAACGCTCCCTCTATGCATTCCTTCCAAGGCCAAGATGGAATTCAACTTTTTTAAAATTTTAAATTTTGATATTGTAAATGAACAGTTTGCCTTATTTTGACCGAAGAACTATATGTCCTTTTTAATGTCTCGTATATAGAGAAGGCAGGTCTCGCCTTAAAATTTTAATGTTGTGCTTAAAAAAAAAAGTTGTCCGCTGAAATTCACAAGAACAGATGTTTCTCTTGTTTTCAGATGTTAATCATTTCCGTTTACTTAAAATTGTTCATCTATTTATACATAGACTCCAAATCCCACCACACCCCCACCTAACCCCCAACCCCAAAAAATCCAAATCCATTTATTGAATTTCTTAGAACACTCTAATTAAATGTAGGATGATTTAAAGAGAAAAGATAAATTCATCCAAATAAACGATAATGTATGACATATGAACATATATATGTATATATATTGGTATATATATAAATGAAATGGAAGCTCATTTACATGATTATAAAAAAATTGGCATAATGGCAGATATATGTGAAAAAGCCAAAACAAATGAATAATGTACAAATACAAAAAAGCAATCAAACTAAAGCACTAACTAGAGGGAAGAAAGCAGTATGATCAAAATCATAAAGCAATGAGTGATAAAGGAAATGAAAGCAGTCAGGGGAGGTAATGAAGAAAACAGAAGTGTAAGGGGAGATAATAAATAGAAGATGAAAAAAAGCTTTAAATCTAAGCCCACTAGCATGCAGATCCAGAAAGATAAGGTCCACACCTTGCTTGCCAGTATTAGGATCGGAAACGGTCGTTCCAACAACAGTTAACCCGGATAACTCAGCCGCTTTAGCTACTGCACTGGCAAAATCTGCTTCCGTTAGGAATGAGCCATCACTTGAACTAGCTGCACTTGATCGAGCACTACTACAATCCGTGTTACTCTGGTCTGTCACACTGGCCCAGGAGGCTAAGGCGGACCCTAAATAAAACAAACCCTAAGCTAATTTTCCTTCATCTTGTCAATTCCTCATAATTTGTACATTTTTTTACAAGATGTAGATGATATATTTTCTCATAATTTTTATCTAAAACATGCATATCCTAAAATTTTAATGAAAAAAAAATTTAATTGCCTTCATGATGAATGTAGGACTCTAGGTTAGGTCTATGTAAGGAAAAAATGATGTATAGGGTAGTTCAAAATAAATGAGCTTCCATTCTCATGAATTCTTAATTTTTTCACTGAAATGATATGATGTAAATGATATAAAAATTCTATGTGAAAACAATGTGGGATTTTCCCCCCTTCTTTTTCTTCACAATAAATAACAACATCAAGTGGAATTGATGGTGGAATTGATTTCCAATTGTTAAACAACATTTTGAATAAAGAAAATGAGCAATTCTTTTAGAACAATTTTTAACCCATCTCTACCTAAAATCAAGATTCGAGGGTTTCGTTTTTTTTGTTTTGTTTTTTTTTTCCATTTTTTTTCTTTTTGTCTTTTTCTTTCTTTATTAATTTTTGTTTTGTTTTGTTTTTGCAACTGCAGATTCTGAGGCGGCAGCAACTTGGGAGAAAGAAATTAGGATTAAATGAAAGTAATAGAATGTTACAACATCGAAATTAAGAGACACTGATTACCAACAAAGGGCAGACAACTGTGCATAACACTACTATATCAATAATAGGAAAAAAGGATGTGCAGGCATAATATACTACATATTAAACTGTATATTAGGAAAATTTTCACACCAATTGATCTTCACGAAAAGTGAAATTCCAACCAACATAAATTTGATTTTTCTAAGATGAAAAATACAAATTAATCTTTTTTAAGAAAAATTCACTCAAGCGTTATTTTTGCATCTTGTTATTCTTGGGAACTTTTGTGAAAATAAAATAAACATGAAAATTTTCCAATTAACAGTATTCTAATATAGAATTTTAAAACTTTTTAATACTTCGGTGTTATAAAATTTTGGGTTTAAAAAAAGTGTTCGAGAAAAGGAAAGATACCCGGATACCCAGATTAAAAATACGAACATGCATGTCGCTAGAAATTTACTTGTAGAAAGTATTATCTGTTATTTGTTGTAATGTGAAAAGTCTGACCTAGAAATTTGACCTTGACCTTATAGAAATAGATTTGAACATGAATGGCGAGTTCAGTCTATATTTTGGAAGGGTGGACCTCCCAGATTATAGGGAAATGTTTTAACAACTAAGCAACTTATTAAACAAACTGACCAAAGTTCAAAGGTCAAACTGTTAGGTCAAACTTTTCACATCAAACAAGTAACATAACATATTAAGCATGCTAAAAAAAAAAAAAAAAAAAAAAAAAAAAATAATTAAGTGACCATATCAACCCCATAACTCTCTTTTGGTATGGTCCAGAACTCATGAAGTGGAATATGCCATAGTAATATAAGGTATTTTTTGTTAAGAAAGTTGAGGTCAGGTATCATTTGGCCAGCTTTACCACAGCTTAAAGCGTCTTGATATAAATTATATAATTAGGCCAGTTTAGGAATTGATATTAATTTATAAATATAAGTGAAATTTTCACAAGAGAACAGCTGGTGTTGTCTCAATATAAGTGAAGTTAAAATCTATTTGTTAGTCTTTTCTATTTTTTAAAAGATGGATGTGATTAGGGAAAAATGTGAAAATTAGAACACAAAGGTTAAAGGTCATTACCATAGTTACCACGACAACAAATATGACTACCATATTAAAACTTCACATCAGATTACAACAAAATACAAATAAATTAATATCACAGAAATTAATTAAATAATATCCACAAAAGAAATAAGTAAATAAGTAAATATCTATAATGACTCTGCTTTGAATAATTTTTCAATTTATTAATTTGTTACAAGTTTATCTTTTTTTGTCATTTTTTTCTCTATAACTTTTCACCTGTTTTTGACATACTGTAAACATTCTAAATTTTTCCCAATGAAATTTAGGAAAAAAAAAGTGCATAAAAATTAATTAGTGCAATTTTAAATTTGCAAATGTACCATTTTTGTTCAGGTAAATGTGTTAATTTATAATGGTACTATTGATGGGGTGGAGCTACTGTGGTCTAAAGTGCTTGTTTACAGATAACTGTTCCTCTCACTATGTAGGTATGAATTGAATTCTAGTGTAAGTTTGTCACTATGCCTGCCAAAGTTTGTTTTTTTTTCTAGGCACTTCAGTTTCCTTCACCATCTCATATATAATTTTCATCTCAAATATGCCCAAATTGACTATGTTAAAAATGTGAAAAATTATTTCAAAGCAAAGTTATTTTCTGTTTTTTATCCACATTTTCCAAAATATGACTTTTTTTCTGACAAAAAAAAAAAAAAAAAAAAAAAAAAAAAAAAAAAAAAAGACCAAATTTAAAATAAAATATATTTTAATATAAAGCCTACTTTTTTCAACTAACAAAATTTTCAAAGAATTGAAATTATTTTGAGAATTTGTTTTGAATAAAACTGAATTTTATACAAGATAAATTTTCCCCATCATAAACTTTTGAGTGGAAAATGTGTAAAAACAGAATTTTTTGTTAGAAAAGAAATAAAGATTTCTCCCTAGTACCTGTGACATTACTGCCAGCCTCATCATCATCATCATCATCACCGTGACACTGACCATCACCCTCACCCTCACCCTGACCTTCGGAGTCACTGGGTGGGGCATTACCCTGGGGTTCTGGCTCGGATTCTGACTCACCAACATAATCATGGCCTCCTTCTGACATTGGCGAGTCTGCATTGCGGTTGTAACCGTCTACTGCAATATTAAGATGCTGGCCACTATCACTCATTTCCAACCTGTGATACCAAGCAAAAAAAAAAAAAGAAAAGGTTTTTTATGAGATTTACCTCCCTTTATCCATCTCTCTTCATTTAAATGCATTTAAATAACTACCAAACAAAATAAACCAGATCAAATATTTCCTAGGTGATTCAATGAAGCTCTAAAATCATACACAGTTTTTTAGTTCGTTTTTTTTTTTCTTTTTTTTCTTTCCTTTTTTTTCTCTTCTTTTTCTCTCTTTCTTTTTTCTTTTTTTTCGAACACATGAACATGACCGACACTATATTATCTATTTACATATATACCAGTATTTGCGATCTGTCTAAGCACAATATCTTTATCTTTGTGACTGGGAATTTTTCATTAGAAAAGTGTTTGTTTTCTTTTAATAAACAATAGTTAAAGATGCATACCAACAATACTGAGCAGACTTTCAAATTATTCACTGAGTAATTCAAAATAACTTTGTTTATTAAAGACACATAATAAAAGAAACTAAAAAAGAACAAGACACTTACCGAGCAGGATACATTGGTGAATGTATACATTCACTTGCTAGACTAGGTAATGAGGACTGACATGCCCTGTCCATACATGCCCCATCAGGGCCGTGGAAATTACTTCCTGAACACATTGTCATTTGAGGTGGTAACACACCACCTCTTTCATTGTCACTAGTAAATTGACACATTTCGCCCTCACGAGGAGGCTGCGTTATTCTATAAGAGTTTAATGGTGGTAATTGACACTGTTCTTGATCACTATGACACGGTCTGTTACCACATGTCCTGTAATCGACAGGTGTCCCCCGTGTAGGGTGTGAACACGCTATTGTCCTTTGTCCCCAGGTATCCTGCCTCGGGGACTGAGCTCTTTGTAACATATTATATTGCTGATGGGGATACGGCAAACTGTCAAAATATTTTGGCGAATAACATCTGGCACATCCTGTATCGGAATATGCCGGCATGTTCCATCCTGACACTGGAGTCATATTATGTGGAACGGGACAAGAACAAGATGAAATCTTTGACACAGGAGATAATGGGCTTCTATTAGCACTATTGCGGTTAGGATTTACTTCGGCATATTGTATAGAATTTGCCGGCGAATCACTAGATGTTCCAACTTCACTAGGAGGAGGATGCTCTGGGGGAGGTGGTAAAAACTCCGCCCAGTTCACCATAGCTTGTTTGGGTTGTACAAGTTTGTTTTGTGGTTTTTTGTCACGTTTTATTAACAGTCCGTTTTCATCCGTCGTATGGCTTCCACTGTCGCTGGTTGGACTTTGCATATGATCACAATGATCATGATGGCAACCTGGGAATATATAAATTTAAATGAATCAAGACAAAAATCAATAAATGGTAGTTGTTCAAAGTTAATAATTGTCTATAATTTATGACTCAATAAAATCAAATGAACCAATATTTAAAACATATCATAACATCATTAAATAAAACTTTGTCAAGTAATTAACAAAGAAACAAAAAGGATTTACAAAAAAGAGAACAAGAAGGTAAGATTACCAGTATTTGGTCGGCTATTGTCAGTATTTGATTCTCCACTGCTATGTTCATGTTTACAACAGCTATCGCCTGACCCACTGTTTTGTCCAATTGGACGGAACATGTGATCTGAAGAATGGACAGATTGACTAGGATTTCCTGCGTTTATCAATGTCGTTGTTGCATATGGAGCGACAGGATCTTGATGATAAAATGTTTTCATCTGTGGAATATTGTAGATATTCTGATCCTGCATTTCTAGATCTTTGTCCAGCAGATTAGTGACCTCTGGTGACATACTTGTCGTCATGCCTGTAAAAATAAAATTATAATATTTAAATTTAACACAAAACATACCAGTCCGCGTTCAAATCACAATCCTAAATCAAACACAAAACTTCGGTCTGCGTTCAAATCACAATCCCGAAATCGAACTCAAACATACCAGTCCGCGCTCAAATCACAATCCCAAAATGAAATACAAACACTTTGGTCTGCGATCAAATCACAATCCCAAAATGAAATACAAACACTTTGGTCCACGTTCAAATCACAATCCCAAAATCAAACTCAAACATACCAGTCTGCATTCAAACCACAATTGCATACCTGTCTGCATTCAAACCACAATACTAAACTTAGAAAACTGGCAAATTAAATCAAACGGGTAAAAATATTAAAACCAAATCCGAGTTAGCAAACATAAACCAGGAAGCAGAAGAAGCTATCGTACATTTCACCTGTACGGAGGCATAATTTTATTGATTTTTTTTTATGAAACTGAACATGGAGTCTGACGAACTTTAAATGCTGATATCGGTCATACAACAACAGCTGTTTTTCACTTTGTTCTAGTGAGCTGAGATCAAAATGAATGAAATAAAATTTGTGAAATGCGATCATGAAAAATTTTAAAATTGGAAAAAACATGATTCAAATACTTGTCTACAATTAAAATAGACTTTCTGAAGAAAAAAAAAAAAAAAAAAATCACAGAGCCTTCTTGATATCCTAATTGAACAGCATGTAGTGAACTCACAGGGAAAAAAGGGGCTGTGGGGTGGTGGTGATATACTTACAGACGTGTGCGTCTTTCTGACCATATCCGTTTCTATAGAATGTGCTACAGTTTCTAACTTCGTCAGTTTTATGGTGCATTGGAACTACAAAAGAAACAGTTTATGGAATATTAACCAAAACAAGAATTAACATATTAAAATACCTTAACCAGAGGCCAGAAAATGCCATAAGAATGCTCATCTGTATAGATGAATCATTTTACAGAGGCTGCTTAATACACTTATCGTTGAATGCTGAAACAGATGCTCAGAGTATGATAATAGCATTTCAGCACTTTGTGCAGGTGAGCTAAAAACAAGTGAACATCAAACCTTTTTCATTTGAAACATAAACATACATTCTATTAATTCAACTTTAATATACATTTCATTTCAGAAATCATAGTTTGCTTATACCTTTCTCAAGCTGACTAAAATATGAATTCAAATTACTCATTTTATTTCACAAAGCTACATTATGAAAATAGAAATGACCGATAAGTCTCCTACAAATTTTCAGTAACAAATTGATCTTCTGAATGTTTTACCTTCAAATTCAGGTTAAATGTTAGCTTGCCAAAGGTCAGCATTTTTCTCCTAAGGAACTCCGGTTTCCTTAACCAACCCAGAACTTACAGCCTCATATTAATTATAAAGAGTAGAAAACAAACTAAGGGGCCACAAAATGTCAATTAAAAGTTAAAAAAAAAAAGTTACTGGGATGTAAATTGCAATCTCTCCATTATAATTAAAAGCAGGTGATGTCTCAATGTAAGTAAAATGTATGTCAAACATCCTGGTACTTACCACTGTACATTCCATTCTGCATCATCTTTTTCTTATTCTTCCTTTTACGGCACAACCAAATACTGAAGATACAAAGAGCTAGCCACACTGTGCCGCCGATCGTTCCTATCAGCATACCTATAAACCATGGCTCCTTCATGATACTGGGTTCCTCGGGACCTGAAAAAAATTTATTGAGAGATACAAGTCCATTATACTGTTACCGAGACAAGCTGATGATGAGGAATATACTTTTTTCACTTGCAGTCATCTGAGGTTATACCCAGAACAGCGAGATGTTTTGAGTTTGAAGGCTAAAGACATGACCACTTGGCCATCACTTTCCCTAAGTGCCAAAAGAAATAAGACAAGAATTATAATCTGTTTAAAAATTAATGAAATAAAATAATTAATAAAGATTTGTAAATAAATGAAAGTAAATAAATAAAAAAAATAAAAAGAACATTAATATATTACAGTGAATAAAATGAATACTGGTAATAGTAATACAAAAAATAAAAAAATAAAAAACAAAAAAAATAATAATAAAATGAAAATAAATAAATAAAATAAATAAATAAATAAATAGATAAATATATAAATAAAAATAAACAAATGAAAGAAGTGAGGACAATATAAAAATAATAATTGAAATAAAAATAAATAAATAAATAAATAAATAAATTTCAGGGGTAACAATAAAAATAAAAATTGCAGCTGGGGTATCTTTGTAATTTGTGCAATGTGTTCAGATGATGTTAAAATGAATCTATCTTTAACAAATTGCACACACATACACAGTAAATGCACATAGATAATATTTTATTGTCACATGAAAAAAGGAGAACCCACATGTGAGAATTTCGTTAATTACCATGCCGCCTGTTTTTCGTTGAATAATAATTAAATTTACAGTTTTAAGATGGCAATAAATGCACATGCATTTAACACATCATAATTTACATCACACTAAGGACTTCATTTTCACACATTTTAATGATATTAATTAATTTAATTCAGCCTGCATTAAGAAAATGTTTCTCTTTTTTTCCTTGGAATAAAAAGCTTTCTTAATTTCAAATAATTCTGCCGGGGACCAAAAAAATAAAAATCTGAATATAAAAAAAGGTGAAAACGAACGATTCCCAGATGTAATAATCTGAATTACCCAATGATTAAGTAGGTTCTATAACGTCTGACATGCCATGAAAATGTTAATTTACTGCGGGATTAGAGCGCTGGAATCCTGTGGTATTTGTTATTGGATGTGCATGTTGCAGAGTGAGTGATCGCCTTAATTGAAGACTTTTATCAAAATGCGATTTTGGCTATCAGAGAGATGCATTGTTTACAAAAACGACTTTATTGCCTTCATTCTAACAAAAGGGATGTCGTCAACCCTTTGTTATCCAAATGTCAGAAACTGGTGAAAAATACCCTTTGTCTATTAAATATCTTATTATATTGTTCTTCCCAGTGCTATCACGGTTTTCAAGTTTAAACAGCCTAAAGACAATTATGTTTAAAACCGTAACTAACATGACTGGGACAAAGTGAAATGAAAAAAAATTCCGTCATTTCCCAGGAGCTATGTTTTGTCCAATTTCTTTCCGTTAAATAAAGACATCGTAACATTATTTGGCATATTTTAAAGAGTTGATAACCATCTATTCAAATTGACATTAGTTTAATTCCCAGGCAATTATGATTTGCCATTGCCGCAAGCTAAAATTCATTTCTCTGTTAATGAACGAAACACGAGTTTATATCTCGTAATAACTTTTCATTCCTTTGTTTTTTGAGTCATTAGTTTCTTCGAAAAACAACTTAACATTTTTCGAGTTGCACGAAAAAAATTTATTTCTGCATGAAGTGTGAATACTTAAAGATTTTTGCCATAATGATATTAAGTTCGTTTTGGGATATTTCAAATTACTTTTTGTCCGCAAAACAGCCTAACTTGAGTATCACAGTTAATTACATTTTCTGCTGAAATAATTCCAGTCAAATATCAATAAAAAATGACAAAAATGAAATTACTGAGATGACAGTGTTGGTGTCTCGTTTAATTTGAAGGAAGTTAATGCAGTGTAACCTTTCTATAATGAATATAAAAGAAGAAAGAAATCTTCAACAAAAAAACATGTTCTCGGCAAAAGTTGACAATGGCAAATGCAAACAACAAAGCAACATGATACAAGACAATGAAAGAACAGTCTTAACAAGACAAGTAAAACAAGAACAGTCTTAAAAAACAAAAAAGACAAAAACAGTCTTAATGAGACAAAAAAGACAAGAACAGTCTTAACAAGACAAGAAAAGGCAATAAAAGTCTTAAAAGACAAGAAAAGGCAATAAAAGTCTTAAAAAGACAAAAAGACAAGAACAGTCTTAACAAGACAAGAAAAGTCTTACTGAGACACGAAAAGACAAGAACCGTCTTGATGAGACAAGAAAAGACAAGAACAGCCTCAACAAGACAAGAAAAGACAAGAAAAATCTGAACAAGACAAGAAAAGACAAACACTTATTAGGTGGCCAAGCCGTATAAAATGTTGGCTCACGGATCACAATGCCTCACCAGCTAGGTTCCAGTCTCACTCAGGCAGATTCTATTGTGATGAAATTTTTCAGCCCCCGTGTAAAAAAAATTTATTTTCTCTTTTTTTAATTAAAAATAAAAATAAATTTATTATTAAATTAAAAAAAAAAAACAATTCAATGAATTTCCTTGCTTTTTAAAATTTACAAAACTAAAAACTTGATGGATCTAATTCAAATGCCAAATATGGTATTAAATTAAAAACTGCAAATTAATACTTAGTAAAAATTTCTGAAGTAAATTTTTCAATCTGTGTACATCCCCTACAGGAATTTCTCGGAATTCTGGTCATGTCAATCCCAGTTTTTCAGACAATTGTCTGGACACGTCGACAACGGAATTCTAAATGAATGTCTGGACACGTCGACAACGGAATTCTAAATGAATGTCTGGAAATTCCAATTACAGATTATAATCTGCATTATTCAACATTGTGCTGTCGTCAAAAAATGAATGAAAAAAAATTTCAATCGAGAATTATGTAATATTAGTTCATTTTATTCATTAAGATCAGGTCCTCTATGTTTATAAACTGAGAAATGTCATCTATTACAATTTCTAACTAACGGAATTCATCATCCAAAAAAAGGCGGAAAACGTTACTTGAATTTTTGATCACATGACTCATTCTACGATTTCGTAAAATTAATGACATAACATCTGCTCCTGGATTAGGAACAGAATCTCATAAGCTCGGAAACAAATTTTCCATGAATTTTGAAGAACAGATATTTATCAGAGAAGACCAAATTAGTCAAATGAAAAAAGACTGATTACAAAGAGCAAAAAATCTAAATTTTGGACGTTTCCAATAAAATTAAGTTTTTTAACTTGTCGGTTGTATATTCATTGGTGACTAAAGTGTGGAAGAAAATCGTTCAACTTGTAAGAGGGATGTTTCTGAATGATATTTAAAAATAAAGTTTCTTGGAGCAGATATTTAGATTTGTTGGTCGGTTGGTTGAAAGATGTTTAATGTCACATCAGCAATTTCTTTTTTCTATTTTTAAGGAGAATTTCAATCTCTATGATTAATCTTAAAACAAGTTTTGGGGTGTGTGTGTGTGTGTGTGTGTGTGTGTGTGTGTGTTTCTGATCTGCATTGTACAAGAGCACACATAATAGAGTGCTAGTACACTTGCACTTAATGTCACAAATTAACATTGTAGACCTCAGTCTATCACAGTGGTATCAAGCTAACCAGGATAGGCCAATGGCAAAGGAAAATCTTTTTCACTTGCAGTAGACCGGAATCAAAAAGTGATAGATATTTGGATACTCTAATCATACCTTTTCTTACAACCATTTAAAATGAAGTTACTTTATATAATACTGACAAAGAAAGGAAACTCCATTTAAAAAAAATTCTCTTATTAAATAAAACTAAGAACAATAATGATAATGATGTACCTGGTTGGGTTGGGGACTGTTGGGTTGGGGACTGGGTTGAATAAGTTTTCAACTTACCAACAATGTAGGCTTTACTGTACGGTCCGACACCTTTACGAGTCCTGGCTGCAACCTTGATTGTATAAGTCATCCCAGCCCTCAATCTCTTTATCAGTAGGGTATTTGTGGTTCCGTTCGTAGAAACACTACAATTTTCTTTGCTGTCATTACTTATACAACTGACCTGAAAAAGGAGCATACATATTTCCTTTGAATTATATACGACAGAATCATATTTAGATGTATGCAAACAAGTCTCATAAAAGCCAATTTAGGGACATCTCATTTTGCTTTTCAAAAATCAAAGCTGAGTGTTTTCCTACGACTTATTTAAACTACTATATTAATTTAAAAAGAATTTCAGGATTTTGCATTCCAGATAGAATCATTTCACCCACCTGGACAGGATGAGTTTTAAGCAAAGTGCAAAAACGGAAAAGGTTTGACAAGACAAAAATTTGGATTGGTAAATATAAATGTTGATACTTAGTATAATAATTTGTCATAAGTTTGTTTTTGAGAGAGAGAGAGAGAGAGAGAGAGAGAGGGAGGGGGGGGATTTTATATGTATTAAGATCAAAATGACCAACATTAGTGTGACTTAATTTTTGAAAAAAAATTGTTTAAATGAAATTTTTATTGCAGAAAATGCTGGTGCTAACTAGCTGTTTCAATAGCAGAAATAATTACAATAACATCAAATTTATAGAAATGTAAATTACTTATACCATTGAATTGAGTGAGGGTACTTGTATGCATATTCTTTTTCCCAGGGAGAACGGATAATATAAAACACGACAAAGTAAGTCTCACCTCGTATCCCTGAATATCTCCATTGCGTTTTTCCTTTGGTGGTGGTAACCACTGAACATTTAGTCCTGAATCTCCTTCCTTGTGGACAATTATATTATCTGGTGACGCTGTAGGAATCGATTCCCAAGTCTGTAGACGAAATGGACTACTGCAGTCAGAATGAAATTTTCCGTGATAGGCCATGACACAAACTTCATACATGGTATAACTCTCAAGATTGGTCAATGTGCTTGATCGATATAAACGGTTTACCGACTTAGACATGGTTTCCCCTTTTACCAGATTTTCCGCATTCAACACCTTTGTATATTTCACCTCAAATCTTTGGATAATGTCCGTCACATCCATGTTAACCTGCCAATGAAAAAAAAAGTATTTTTAAATTAATTTTAAGAAAATAAGATTATAATATGAACTGTAAGAAAAAAAGCAAAGCTCGACTTTACATCTATAAAACATTAAATAACTGTCCTATTTAGCACTACGGATGGACACTCGCACTTATATGGGAGATATGACATGCGAACTTCTCAGTGATTAGAGGGCTTGGTGTCCAGGTGTCTTTCCCCACCTAGGTTCAAATCTTACAATTTTAAGAAATCAAGACCATTTTTTTCTAAACAGGGTCTGCTTGGGAAAAATAACCTTTTTTTTAAATAGGAATTGTCAGTGTTGTGTTTTGTAATAAATACAAACACAAATTTATACAAATAATACATTTTATTCACAAAAATTTTTATTTCCCGTTTGGAATCTTGATCACAACATCTTCAACTCTCTTCCAACTGATGCCCAAATAAAAGCGGGAAAAATAGATATTAATTTACTCACCGACCAAAAAGCTTTGATTGCACTAGAATTTACAGCTTGAAGTTTTTCCATTTCCACGGTAACCCTCTTCAACTTCCTCTCAATTTCTTCCGATGTGTATGTTTCATCAGTTGAAATAATAGGCCGAACACCTGAAAATAAGTCAAGAAAACTTTGTTAAATCTAAATATCTTGATTTTTGTGGCTTAAAAAAATTCAACTTAGTTTAAACCCTAGACTTTATACCCAAAAACATTTGTTTGAGTCCGGTACAGCGACCTTGGTTGTACCCCTTATTGCACATGATAGACACTATCTATAACTTTGTTGGTTGTTAGATGCTATTTATGTCACATCAGAAATTTTTCTGACCGCGGTATGCCTCAGTGCACTCGTTGCACACTATAGACACCATTTATAGACTTGTTGGTTAGTTGTTTGATTGAATGTTGTTTCACATCACATCAGAAATTTTTCTGGTATTTGTGAAGAGACAATTTTTAATCAATCTTGAGGATTAATCTTAACACGATTTTTTTATGTGTACAAGTGATTCTGATAAACACTGTACTGATGCATACTTATGACTAACCTTTAGAATGCTACACTCACATATAATGTCACACATAAGTATTCCAGACCAATCAGTTCATTATACTGTAACCGAGCCAACCAGTAAGGGCCTATGAAAACGTCTGATTTGATTTAATGTTTTATGTCCCAGTAAAGAATATTTCAATTATATCAAGACATCACCAGCTATAGGTGAAGTGGCAGAAATTTTGATCTTAGCAGTGCACTTAGAACCATGTGCAAGGAGAGTTGAGTTGAGTAATGGTGTTTAACGTCCCAGTTAAGAATATTTCATTTATATTGAGACGTCGCCAGCTATAGGCGAAAGTGCAGAAATTTTGCCTGTGCATTGTGCTGATGGCATTGTACAGCAGGGTTCTTTATCGTGCCAAGCCTACCGTGACACAAGACCTCGTTTATTTTAAGTTCCCATCCAGAAGAACCGTGACTTTCATTTTGTAATGCAGGGATGCTTGGCTGAAAGAACAGTCACTACCCACTTTCAAGTCTTGGGTCAGACCTGGCTGGGGTTCGAACCCACGACCTCCCACTTATGGAGCGAGCACTCTACCAACTGAGCTGCCACAGTGGTGCCCATGTGCAAGGAGGGTTCTTCAATGTGCCAATCCTGCTGTGACACAGGGCAATAGTTTTTTAGGTCTCCTCCGAAGAAACCCATGACTTTCATACCGAGTGCTTGGGGAAAGACCGGTCACTACCAATTCTTCTGTCCCGGTCAGACACTAAAACAAGGGAAACTTTCAACATTGCTACTTAATTATGAAAACTATCAACTTACTTTTCGTTGTGACCGAGTCCGACAAATCACTTGGATATCCAACAGCTTCAGAATTTTGTGCTCGGATGAAAAATATGTAAGTAGTTTTTGGTATTAAATTTTGGACCACAAAAGTCTCTCCAAAGATTGGTGCTTTGGATTTCACCCATCCCTGTATAAAAATAGTAACAAAATAAAGAAATAGTAATAAATGATATATTATATTCACAGAAATCTGTTACTTAAATGGATGCAAATTTTGATTTTACAGAAAAAAAAAAAAAAAAAGCAAAGAAGGAAACAAACTTAAATCCTAAAAGCTATGTTATTCCATATCAGTTATTAAACCTCCATTTTGATTTATAAATCATTCCAATTGAATTTGTATCTAAGACAATTTAACTGCCTAAACTGCAGCTAAATTATCTTCCATCTTTTTTTAAAATCATTTTTTTAAATCAAGTAAGATAATAAAAAGACTTACATCTCCAGTCTGATGACTGTAATATTCAACAATGTATGATGTGATTGGAGCATCTCCAGGATTTCTGGGTGGTTGCCATGTCAACCGTAATGAAGAAGATGAAATGTCTGATATGATTGGTTTGGAAGGTGATCCTGGGAAATTGACTACTTGCTTGCTGATTGGCTGTCCTGCTGTCACTTAAAAATAGAATAAAGATTTACTAAAATATCATTTATTCTTTTATTTTTTAATTTTTCATTTTTCTTATTTTGATCAATTCGAATTTTTTATAATTATGATATTATACATTTTCTATTTATGTGATACTTACCAACATTGAGTAGAGCACCCCAAGTTGTCTCCCCTGTAACACTTGTTGCTTTACACTCATACTTTCCAGAGTCAGAAACTCGCAAATCTAAAAAAAATACAAATAATGTTGTTTTATTTTTAAAAAACTTAAGTACATACATGTGGAAGTGATGTTTGCAAAAGAATGTGTGTAAGTTAATGTAGGGTCTATGAGAGAATGAGAGAATGAGAGAGAGAGAGAGAGAGAGAGAGAGAGAGAGAGAGAGAGAGAGAGAGAGAGGTAGGTAGGTTATGATGGAGATTTAAGTCAAGATTCTTTCACAATGATTGAGAGGGTCAGGTCAGTTCTTTATGGCTGAGGTTGGGGAGAGGAGTTTGAGTTGTATAAAAATTTATTCATATCCATTAATAATGACAGCAAGTAAAGAGTAACGAAAAAAATGTCGATGCTTGCCATAATTACCAAAATACAATTAAGTTGAATTTTGTTACTTTTCAGCCTTATTATGAACTTAGTATGAAATCATATGTTCCTTAACTATTTCCGCCAAAATTTTTTGTTGTTAAATCTGTCAATTTTTTATAGTTCTTTGATGACACTAGAATATAGATGCCACAAGTTAAAAACTTTTCCGATTCTAAAATTAAAAATTTACCTGATATTTGAAGTGATCCAGTGACTAGTTGTATAATTCTAGGGTCTTCCGGTAAAGGGTTGCCGTTCTTGTACCACCCAACAGTTGGTTTGGGATCTCCCTGTTACTTCACACTGAAGTAGCCCCACAGACGAACTACGAAGTGTCTGATTCTGTGGTCCGATTCTTATAATCGGGGGCGGCCTTGGATCATTTTCTGGAAGATTAAGACCTGAACCTGCTGAAAACGAAGATTCAAAACAAAGGGAGATAAGCAGGTAATCTACCATCATGCAAAACTACTTAAAGAACTAAAAACTTAATTAATGCCTCATTATCTACGCTAAAAATAAAATAGAGGTCCATGCCAGCCCCCTCCTTTTTTTTACCCACAATACTGAAATAAAAAATTTTCAAACTGTTTTACCAGATCTAATGAAAATGCTAAAATCATTTAAATTAATTCTACATTTTATTTGGAACAAACAATGTTCGAAATTTCATCAAAATCCTAATATTGTTAAATTTAAAAAGTAAATAAATAAAAGTAGACGAAAAGTAACTGACCAGTTTATTTTTTTTTATTTTTTTTTTTTTTATTCTACCTTTAAAATCTGACAAGCTTAATTTCGAACACTGCAGATCTACAAATCTTAATCACTAAAACTCTTAAATCAAAGACAAAAATCAACACAGAAATAAAAATACATTAATCTACTTCAACACTCTGCAGGGTTTTAAAATCAAAACTGCCAATCAAGGGTCAAAGGTTAAGACAGATTTGCATATTCATAAGTAATGTCGACATTATATCATCATTAACTGTTTTTAAAACTTGCTGTTTTGATTTTCCACATTGTTTATGGTTACATATGTATAGAATTTTAATTCAAAAAGTATTCAAGATTTAAAATAGGCTGATATAAGAAAAATAAAGAATTAGATTTTATTATTATTATTATTTATTATTATTATTATTATGATTTTTATTACAAAATTCAATGTTATTCATACTGATCTTGAATATTTTATTGATAGAAAGAATCTTAAATAAAATATTAGGAGTTATTCCCCTTTGTACATAAAAAAACAACCTGTTGAATTTAATAAGCATACCTCGAACTTCAACTGTTACAGTAGCGGTGGCAGTTCCGAGGCCATTCAGTCCTTCACACTCATATTCCCCGGCGTCTTCTAATTTAACACTCCTAATTGTTAGCGTTCCATCAGATCCTACATTATATCGCCCCTCGGCGTAATTCGGAAACATCAGACTCTAAAATTAAAAACAGTTATATTACTTCAATATTGCATGAATTTATAATAACAACATCGTGATCTAAAAGAACGGAATTCAATAAAAATCATCAACAGGAATTCCTGATAGAATTAGCTAGATTCGTATCCAGAAGTAATGCTTACATATTGCCTTAGTTAAGCTTATCAGATTTCTGATAATTCCGTTAAATCTAATAAATGCAGTTTTAAAGTTCCGACAAGCAATAATTATTTAATTTATAATGCTATCTTTCTTAAGGCACATTAAAGATGAGTGCAATTATAATGAAAATTTTTATAAAAAATAATTAATATTTAATTTTTTTTTTCATAGTTTGTACAACTTGTTTTGTGTGTATTTTAAATTTTTATCTATTTATCTATCTATTTATTTATTCATTTTTGGTTTTGTTAAAACAAGCACAATCTAACAATATTTTACTTTCATTTTGTACACAGTCATAATTAATGATGTATGTTATCAAAATGAATGACAAAAAGAAAATTCTCTTCTTTCTCTTTAAACAAAATTCTGTAAGAGAGAGAGAGAGAGAGAGAGAGAGAGAGAGAGAGAGAGAATTGTCTGACATTATCAATTTTTTAAAACAATCTGTAATAAAATTTGTTGAGAGAGAGAGAGAGAGAGAGAGAGAGAGAGAGAGAGAGAGAGAGAGAGAGAGAGAGAGAGAGAGAGAGAACTTAGAGAATTTTCTGACATTATCAATTTTTTTAAAACAATCTGTAATAAAATTTGTTTCAATGCCATCAAAATAATTTTTTTTTAATTCACATCAGAAAATTTTATATTATGATGAATGTTAGTCTCAATTCCTTCGTTATGACACACGACAACATCATTTTATGAAATTGCATTATGGGAAGTTATGAGTAATTCCGAAATTCTCGCAACAGATTCCCTCTTACAAGTGCTAATGTCCCGTTTCTTTGTCAGCATTAAGAAAGAATCTTTCAATCCCTTTAACGCTGACACAAAAATAATGTAATTATGAATTCATTCTTGCACTTAAAAAAAACTAAAAAAGATATGGAAATTGTGCACAAATCCATCAGTGATATGAATGTTTTTGATTAAGTAATGACTCCCTTTTCTTTGAAATGCCCAACATGTCAGAAAATTTAATCGGGAATAAAAGTGGCTATCATCAATCAGAAAAGAGAATTGTGTTATAAAATAAGAAGTGTCTAAAGACGTTTTATTCCGTTTATTCGAACAATTAATTAAAGACGGATCAAAGATCATAGTGGGGCTTTCGCGTTAACAAAAAAGCTAATTTTACAAGTGTCTTTTTTATCAAATATCTCCATAACTAAAGAACTCATTCGTGATGGTGGGGTTAAACAAGTTAATCAGATTCCTTAAAAGTGTCATTTTTTCCAGCACAGACTGTTGATTAAGTCCCTGCGTTCTGGCGTTTAATTTTAAGTTATGTCACCCTGTTCATGGAGATTTGCGCGCATTCCCCAAGATTTTATGATTAAATTATCATTATGATTTTTAGACAATGAATGTCTCTATGACTTATTCTCTGTTCAAATCCATATTTCTAAGGCACTAGAAATGATATGTTTTCGTTTCCTTAATGAAAGTCAAATGATTGGCTTTTCCATATAAATTTGTAAAGAAAATTATTATCTGGTATTAAATGAACTGTATGACAGCAATGAAAATGATAGAAAAAAAAATTCAATAGAAGAACTCTCTTTCACTTTCACTTTCTCTCTCTCAGTCTGTCTGTCTGTCTCTCTTTCTCTGTCATTCTGTCTCTCTCTCTCTCTCTCTCTCTCTCTCTCTCTCTCTCTCTCGCTAAACATTTCTAAACAGGTTTAGATATTGAAGATCTTACATACAAAAATTACATATTTTAAGGAAAAATAGTCTTGCTCATAAAACATCATACAGATAATTTTATAGTGACATTTTCTTGGCCAAATCATAAAGCACCATTTCCTTTGCCAATACCTGTAACTCATAATCATACACATGTTACTGCTGAAGAAATTCTTGCACAAATTTTATGAATCAATCTTTTTTTTTAAAAAAAAAACTTTCTAAAATCTGATAAAATTAACAAGACTTACTTTTTCTTGACTTGTGGTCCTTGAGCTCCGTTTGCTCCAATAAACTGTTGGTGGGGGGTTACCAGTCACCACACACTGCAGCGTGACAGTTCTGCTAACACCTACTACTGCATTTTCAGGACGAACAACAAATGAAGGAGGGGCTAGTGTAGCGAAAAAGAAAAAAAGAAAAATACAATAATTTACATTATACATTGGTTAATAATGACAATTAAGGAAGCCAATATTTGAATACCGTAATTGATTCATTTAATTATTTGAAATTTAAGGACAATGGATATAGTTGAACTTAATCAACCACACCACCAATCTAAGTATAAAAAGATCACAACACCTCTGATTTTCTAGGTTTAAATCTATATCTGGCCTTTCCATGTGTGAGAAAAGTTTCATCTAATGATGGAAGGTTTTTCTTCAGTTTGCTCCACCATTCAAAATCTAGCTACCCATCATATAGATACAGCCATTTTGACTCCATTAAAACATTTTGACCTTTTTTTAAAAAAAATTTGTTTATTTATTGAAAAATTTCCGGAATTCAACATTTTCTTTCTATTTTCTTTTTACAGTTTAAAGGCATTTTTAGAATAGTTTATTTTTGCAGTAAAAAATTTCATTTTTTTCCACATTTTTAAGATAAGAAAAGATAAAATTATGTGACATTCAGATGCAAAAAACAGGTCAACTTGGCATGTTAATGGCTGAACATGCCAACATTTATGGCTATGGATGTCATAAACTTCTGAATCATAGGCATATTTCATTATAAAAAATGGAAAATATTATTTGGTATTGTATTTTATGTGCTAAATAAATTTTTCTCAAGAAAAAAAAAAAAAGGGTTAAAAAAGAAAAAAAAGAAAAAAAAAAAAAAAAAAAAAAAAAAAAAGAATTTTCTTTTTCTTATATTTAAAGGAAGGCATGCAGAATGTGTAATGATGTAAAAATCAAATGCATTATTAAATTCAATTTTACCTCTTAAAATGAAAAGATATGAAAAGATTTAAAATTCATAAACTATCAAATTTTATTTTATTCTTTAAAATAAAGATTTAAAATCTAAATAAACTAAATTTTATGTGATCTTGTAGAATTTTATTTTTTAAAAATAAATCTGGCAAATTAATGAACAGACTATAAACCAATGTATACAAATGTATCAAAACTGGGACAAATGTTGAAGGTCACAATTGTTGTAGGGTAGGTGTTGAATAGAAATGAAAGAAAAATAATGCCTGATTAAATTATTTAAAATGAATAATAATTGTAAAACTGTGCATTGAAAATAAAACACATGATTTTATCAATAATGCTATTATGACAGCAAAAAAAAAAAAAAAAAAAAAAAAAAAAAAAAAAAAAAAATCTTTTTTTGACAAATGTAGGTTAAATTTCTACAAGGCACTAGTGTTTTTCTTGATAATTATCAAAAGGTATAAATTTTCAAGTTAGATGTACTCATCCGAAAAATTATGTTAAAAAATATTTCTTTTTCACTCAGTTTGTTCATTTGTACAAGACGAGGCTGGAAATAACTCCAACTTAGTAATATTAATAAGTTTTCACTTTTAAGAATCGCCAATTAACCGTGTAATTTGTTATTTATTGTGTTTTACCTCCCTTGAAAAAAAAAATCATACCGGTAAGCTTTTCAGAAAAAGCAGTGTTTGAATAATTTTTTTTCATTCTTCCTTTGATAAGGTAATGAGATATTTGTTGAAATCTGAAGTTGATAAAAACATTTTTTTTTTACAGCTATGTCCACCCTGATGATTTACGATGACATAATTATCTCCCTTTGACTGACATCAGAGATAGCATCTATTCATGACTACAAAATATTATCAAAATAATTTTGAAATAATAATTAAAATGGACTTGCTATTTCAACCAAGGGGATCTTGTACTTGTTACTGTAAATTTTCTAAATAAATTTCTTTTTATTTATATGTTTATTTATTTATTTGTTTTTTAAAAAATTAAGGAATTCTATAATCATTATTTGTAAAGGTAGTTTTGTGAAATTGTTATACTAAAAAAAAAATAGAAGAATTTAGCCTGATAGAAAAGCTATGTGTATGTGTTATGTGTACATGAGTCATGTGTACATGTTAAATGTACATATAGAACATAAATGTGCTATGTTTATAAATGTTATATGTACATTAGTTGTATGTACATGTGTTATGTGTACATATGCTATGTACAGTTTTATATGTACAAATGTTATGTGTACATATGCTATATACATATGTTATGTGTACATGTGTTGTATAGGGTATTTCATTAAATAAATATAAAGATATTTACATCTAACACTGAGCTTGGCCACAGCTTCTGCCGTTCCAACTTCGTTTTTGGCCACACACATGTACGTTCCAGCATCAGATGCTTCAACTGACTCAATTCGTAACGTCCAATCACTAAGAACTCTCATCCTGAAAAGAAAAATGATATTTTGATTAAAATAATGAACATTCTCAAATAAAAATGTTTATTGTTTCAATGACAACAAGTCAAAAGTGACTAGTAATGCTAAAGGGAGATAACTCCCTTAAAATAAATTCATAAGTGTTCAACTTGATGAATATTTTTACAAACTAAATTATTTTTTAAAAAAAACTTACAAATTTGAAAATATTTTTGTCAAATGCAAAAGGAAATGATTTTTTGAATGATTATTAATGGAAATGTCAAATTCTTAAAATATTATAGGCTTTTAATTATTCATATAAATTATAAACAGTTAAATGCATTTTAGCTTCTGATCCAACTTAGGCACAATTTTTTTTTTAAAACCAGCCTAAGTTGGGTTTTTTTAAAGGTACTCTGGTTTTCCCCACTATCCCATAACTAAATGCCTTAATATAAATGAAACAGGACTGAAAAGACTTTCAACTCAGTGAACTTTGAACCCTTCTCTAGTCATACCTTCCATATTTAATAAAGCCTCCCTCTTTCTTCCATTCCACTGTCAATGGCTTGTCCCCAACAACGTCACATGGAAACTCTATCTCTCTACCCTCGGGAACGGATATATCAAATGGAAATCTTTTGAAGCTGGGTTTTTCTAAAACGATACAAACACAGAAATCAAATTTAATATTTTTTTCTATTGCCATGAAGAATGAAATTGGTGAATAAAAGTAAGCGCTCAATATAACAATGTACATTGGACATAATTATAGTGAAAAATTTTGACACTACGACAAGAACTTGACATTGTGTAATTCTGACATTCTGAAAATATTCTGATACATGCATATTTATGGGTCAATTTTAATGCAATATTACCTAAAACACTAAGTGTCGCTACCCCGCTCTCTCTATCTCCTGCCATGTTGGTTGCTACACAGGTATACATCCCAGCATCCCTCTTTCGTGCAGATTTAATGACAAGATCTCCATTGTCGAGAATTCGAAGATGGTTGTTTCCCGATCCTAACTGCAACAACTCGCTACCTTTGCGCCACAACACACGAGGTTCAGGTTCACCTTTCGGAGGACGACAATGGAATGACACATCTTCACCAACAGCAACAGTTGTATCCTGAGGTGACTGTCTGAAGTCTTTACTTAGCACTGTGAAATAAAAATACAACATTTATATTTAGGTAAAATCACCCGAGTGGCATCAGAGCATTGGATACTTAAGAATTCTTGGCTTGTTTTCCCTGATTCAACTTTCATACTTTTAAATTTCATGAATGTTTAAACTAGGAATGTACATAAAGAATCTCCATTTTTGTCATTTGGATACCATAAACTAAGATTCTACCTTGTGACCTTGACCTTTGATCTACAACCTACATGTCGTGCCCATCACATCATCATTTGCTTGTATAAATTTGTGCAATGTTTGATAAAAATCCACCCATAAATGTGAAAGAAATTGAGTGGACACAATTTTACACAGACAGACAGACATGGTAAATATTCTTGATAAATATTTTTCAGAGAAAACTCATAAAAATTGAAAAATTGAAGACTGACCCAAGACAGAGACAAGACTTTAAGAAAGGCGCCAAATAAAGTCACGATTTTAAGATGGGCAAAAAATGGAGTCAAAAGATTTTTTTTCTCACTAAATCACAGGATAAAACTAATCAAAATATATTTCTGAAATTGTATTCATTTTACATCTAGTTGAGATACCTTTTGAACTTTGCATGTTGGTCTAAATAGCTCGAAACATATAATATGACATTTTGAAAGCAGTTCCCATAACATACACTTCTCACTCTCGTTAAAATGTGATTAAAGTTGAATTTTAAACCTATGTAAAGTGCCACTCTAATAAAACTCTAACCTAATGTTACACATTTGTAGCCAAATTGCCGATTGTTGCACAAATAAACGAGACCCACTGAAGATAAAATCCCAATCTTTTAAAAGATAAACATACCAGATTTCTCGAAATAAATCCAGACTTAAACCGATCTGTGCATGTTGAAGAGTAATTATGTTGACATGCAATTTCTCTGTGAAAAGTGAAAATATCGCTAAATAAATAATGGTGTATCTTTTTTCTGGTAATAAATATTGAAAAGAAAAAATGAAATAAAGACTCCAGCAAATATTCAGAAGTGTATAAATTTCTCACATTAAAGTAAGGAATTTTTATTACATGCGAGCCTTGATGGAGGGATGGAGTAAGAGGCTAGCTTATGGGGATCAACCGCCTCTCATTTTGGTCCTATACTAATGTGATGACAGTTTGCTTACTAAAGGTCAGTGTTTTTCTCAAAGCACTCCAGGTTTTCCCCACTATTCCAGAACTGATTGCCTTAACATAAATGGAAGAATCCTGACTAGGTATAAAACACAATAATTTTTTTCAAATCCATACTTGCAGTAAATCACAAAGATGAAATTTCGTCTAAAAATTATTACATTTTCATTTCAAATAAGCTGCATTGAGTTTATTAATGGTGTTTTAAACCCAAATCAAGATTCTTTCACTTATATTAAAGTGACCAGTTTTAAGATGGTGGAGGAAACCAGAGTGCCTGAGAAAACCACCAGCCTTCAGCAAAGCAAACCGACATTTTTTTGTCACTCTATGATTTCCCTGAGTGAGATTTAAACCTAGATGGTGAGAGACACTGTGATTCATTAGCGCAGACTTTAAGCCAATTGTCCTCCAAGGCCCCTTTTTCAGCAACATACTTAAATAATTGTCATATATTTCTCATTTTTACATACTTCGCTTTTTCATAAAAAAATATTTCTTCTCATAAATTTATTATATTTAATATTTGTGCTGAAAACACTTAATAAATACCAGACACTGTCACATTTTATACATTTATTCATATTATTATTATTTTTTTAAAAATGTATTAAAATTAATATTGCAACAAGAGCACCGCCGAGCGTAGCATTATACGCCCGTGTTATATTGATCGAGTAGTACTATTTACTAGTGTGGCAACACCTTTAGGGGTTTCGCGGGAAAGAATGGAACAATCTAGAGGATTTCTATCAGTAGAGCTCATCCACAGAACTTGCCACTCAAAAGTTTGACACAGACCTAACGGATAAGTGCCAAACCTACCAATAATTTGGTAAAGAATTGGTTACTTTAATATGGGTATGAATTCAAAACGGTACGTTAAATTGTTTTTGGATGATAGTGCCGACTTTAAACAGTTATTGTGGATTTTATGTAAAAGATAGAAAAAATATAAAAATACCGTCTTTTCCGTCAGATCTTAAACATTTTTCGGTCAATGGACGACTTTTTCGTACAATGAACTGTTATTGAACAGGAGTGCGTTAAACGTAATTGTTTTTTGGAAAAATTCATTTTTTGCATGTTTGACCCCAAAATTAAGTATGATACCGATTTTTCCCAAAAATTTCACCAAGTTAGATAGCTAGATCGCATTAGACTCCATAACCTCAGAAAGTTTTAGCAAAATCTATCGAGGAGTTTTCAAGGTCCCCAAGATGCAAATATATGCTGCTAAAAAGGAGAAAGTTGTCGCCTTTATCATTTCACATCCAGAGGATGTTCCGAATGAATTCGTCACTAATCCTCTAGATTGTTCCATTCCTTACTGAGAAGTATAAGTACAACTAGGATATATGTATGTAAAAATATATTGCTAAATGGATAGTGGTAGACTGCTATATAATTCATATTCATTTCCAGGAAGGAAGAAGTTTAAAATATAATGTTAGGTCATGGCAGTGTTTTCATGTGTTAAGCATTGCATGCAGGAAGATTTTAGGAAACAAATACATTTTTTGTCTGAAATGTTTTGAGAACCTTTTTTTTAACCAACCTGAAATAATTTATATCTATAAAGCTTAATTATAATTTGAACTGTTGTCGTGATCTGTGCAGTATGATAAAAAGGTGTTTTAAGTTAAAAAAGGGGCATAACTCCTCCAAAAATAATCTGAAAAAGTTGTAATTCGAACTCGCACCAGATAATAACATCGTAAATGTGTATACCAAATTTCATTTGAATCCATAAATAGTTGTAGGCTCTGATGATCGGAAACCACATGGTCATACATACAAAAATTTCTAAGTTAAAAAAGGGGCATAACTCCTCCAAAAATAATCCGAAAAAGTTGTAATTCGAACTTGCACAAGGTATTACCATGGTAAAGCTGTATACCAAATTTCATTTGAATCCATAAATGTTTGTGGTCTCTATTGAACGGAATACAAATTGTTAACAGACGCCCGCCCGCCCGCCCGGACGGACAGCACCGTAACATAATACGTCCCGTCATATGACGGGCGTATAAAAATTCTTTCTGATTTTTACTTCTCGTAAATTTATAATATTTCATATTTTCGTAATATCTTTATATTATAACCAAATTTTACCAATATCCACAAATTCCAAAAAATAATCAGGTTATACCAAGATCCACAAATCCCTTTATATTCATTTAAAATATTCATATTAACTTCATAAAAATTCTACGATAATTGTTACTTCTCGTAAATTATTAAATTTCATATTTTTGCTAATCTGTTTTTTTTTTTTAACTGATTACCGAATTTTGGCACTTTTTATTTTGACATTAAGATCATAAACTAAATGATTAATGAAGTTTTATTCACGACAAAAATGTCAAGAAATAGTTGAGAATGCCGAGAAACATTACAGATTTTTTTTATTTATCTTAATTCAAGACCAAAAACATTATGAATGATTGACAGAGAATATATATAAATATATAATATCTTAAACAAACAGCTGTTTCTGTCCAAGAACACTTCAAATAAAACATTTTAAATTTTGCAATAACAGCAGTAATTCTAAAATCCAAAAACTCTCAAACTTCCAATTTTTGTCTTTTTAAATTCATTAAAAGTGACATTTTTGTCTCAAAAAGCTGAATATGATCTTGTCTTTTTTTTTTTCTTAAAATCTTAACAGCTTTTTGTGTCAGTCAGGAGAAAGATCCATCAGTTTTTATCAGTTTTAATAGCAATCTTCAGAGTTTTTAGAAGGTATCTTCAAAAGTTTTTAAAAGCAATATTTAACAGTTTTTAAAGTAATTTTGAACAGTTTTTTAAATAATCTTCATCACTTTAAGGAGCAATCTTGAACAGTTTTTAGAAGCAACCTTCAACAGTTTTTGAAAGCAAACTTCAACAGTTTTTGAAAGCAATCATTAACAGTTTTTGAAAGCAATCATTAACAGTTTTAGAAAGCAGTTTTTGAAGCATTTTTAACAGTTTTTGAAGCAATCGTTAACAATTTTTGAAGCAATTTTTAACAGTTTTTGAAGCAATCTTAAACAATTTTTGAAGCAATCTTAACAGTTTTTGAAGCAATTTTTAACAGTTTTTGGACAGAGAGTTAAGTATCTTTACTACTTGTGATCAGATGGAATGAATATGGCATCAGAGATTTCTAATTGTGATGTTCCTTTTAAACAGAGGAACCATGGTGGCCAAGTGGTCTATAGCTTCCTGAAATTTAGCATCATGACACCTGTCACTGCCTAGGTTCAAATCCCATTAAGATAGATCCAACTGTGAGACAGTTAGTCAGTTTACTTGTTGATAAATCTATCTATGCCTTTTGTTGATAAATCTATCTATGCCTTATCTAGCTCTTTACCTGCTATTTTTAATGAAGCATTATGGCTGATTGCACTGCCGTGGATGTTGGTTGCGTTGCAGTAATACACTCCAACGTCAGGCTTCTCAGATTTACTGTGGATCACTCGTAAAAAGAACAGATTTCCATCATCCAGTATCATCCGGTTTGAAGAAGGATCATCATCGAATGTGACAACTCGTTTCCCATTTCGATACCATGTAATTTTAGGCTTGGGGCTTCCCTCTGCTTTACAATTCAATGTTGCTGGATCATTTTTCGCTAAGTAACCATCTTTTGGGTGTTCAACAATACGTGGATTTGGGAGGCGATGATCAGTGGCTGCTGCAGCTACAATAGAAAATTTAGTCGAAAATTTAGCAATTTTTACCAAAATATGTGCATGTAATACATAACCATTGTACTATTATTTGTAATTGTAGTCTTTTGAAAACGAAACATTTTCATGAGAGAATTTATTATATAATGTCACAACTAAGATTTATTGGCAACAACATGATTCTTGTTGTTAAAAGAAATTTCATACACATCTACAATCTTCAGCAAGGAAATCCGAAATTTGCTTTGATAGATGACTGGTTATCTCCCTTTTTAAATACCACTGGATTTTGCAATGCTGCATGAAGCACAGTTAAACAGGACAGGGAACCTGTTAAACTGGACAGGGAACAAGACTATTTTTATGGCTGCAGTAATAAAAACAATTAATCAACATCTACTAAAAGTATGTGATGATGGACATTTTAATTAGCATGCTGACCAGATGACCAACCTCAAATCAAAGTCTGGTCCAAATCATTGGTCATTTTATCTACAGGAAGGCTGGACATTGGAATTTTATTGCTGTCAGAAGGCTGGACATTTGGAATCCTATGGCCAGATTTTGTTAAAGGAGTCAGCTGTTTTTGTGATTGCAGAGTAGCCATTACAATGACCAACAACCATAAAATTTACCTCCAATCATAAAGAGTAGTGAGCACCTGTTGAGAGTCCTTGTGTTGGACAGATAAACTGCTTTCTCTTATGTAATGAAATCAGATAAGGATTCTCCCTTGTCTGAACTGCTCAATCTCAAGTATTTTAATTACCAATTAATGGTCCCTTTGAGAGGTTTCTAAATAAGATTAAGTGTGGGGTCAACAGCTGGGAGGATGATTTTAAACTGCCCAGTGGTCATTTAAAATTGACCAAGAGTATTTACAGTTATTTTATGTCTTTTGAAGTGATTACCTCTGCAGAAGGATTTTAATAACTTTCAACTCTAATTCAACATGATATTTTCACACATGTGGACATTAATGGCTATACCTGGCGTTTAGTGAATACTTATAAACAAATTTATTTTTATGGAGATTTCTACATGCATGAATGTCAGCCCATTTTAGATTTCTTCTACTGAATTTTAATATCAATAAATGTTGTGCATGTACATCCATATGCACACTTTCTTCTTTTTTAACATGCTGATGCATAATAATTAGGATTGCATTGACCATGTTTATTTTTGTGAAAAATTGACTGGAAAAAATTGGATATCGTGACATGAATTACTGTTCTTGTATACAAAGCTGAGGTTTTTATTTTGTATTTTTTTCCCCATTACTTCTCTCTCTCTCTCTCTCTCTCTCTCTCTCTCTCTCTCTCTCTCTCTCTCTCTCTCTCTCGGTTGTATGTAAAATAACACCACATAAGTTTTTCAATCATTTCCCATCAGACAATCTCACAGATTAATCTTTATTGATAAAAGTTCAAGTGGTACACCAGCACAACTATTTTCAGAGTTTGTATGTGCGGAAAGGTAAACTAATTTACAAGGCTTTCCTACTAAACTAATGACAACTGGACATTGTCCATTATCAGGCGGACATTGGTGATTATCATAGCTGGCTAATTTAACTGTCAACACTACGGACAGATTTACAAGTTTAGTGGCATGCTTACGGAAATCAATCATGTCTTGAGATTATCTTATCTTGGATTAAGATTAGGAATTATCTTAATCTTCTAATAATCTGAATGTAAAAACAGATCCAAATTGATAATACTAACTGGACAACTCGGGTAATTAGCTGGTCAGTTTAGTTAACTCAAGAGTGGTCAAATTTACTGGAAAACTCAGGTAATTATCTCGTCAGTTTAGTTTTCTCAAGAGTGGTCAAATTTATCAGAGATAAAAAAAATTACGCTCCATAATCCAGGACAAAGAAATTGACCAGTGTGGTCAGTTTGATTTTCTGTATCAAAGATAAAATATTATGCTCTAAATCCTGGACCTAGAAAGTGACCACTAGTAAATAACGATCTGTTGGAGATTATTAACCATTCCGGTCAAGAATTTCTGATCAGTGTTTATGTTCTGAGATAAGAGTCTGGAGGTTATTAAGGGCAGCTAACAAAATATTTATATTTCATTGTATCTGACCAATGGTCAGTTTTCTTAACAGGATTGCTAGCCATTATGTCTCCCAGATATTTGTTATGATCTGCTGGACATCAAAATATCATGTACTTGCAACCAAATCATAACCTGGAACTCTTTTGGCTCTGGAGATAAGGAAATGAATTCAAAATGGTTGCACTTGTAGAAGAGACATAATTTATTCATCAACAAAGAATGTGGATATCTCTGCATCTCTAGACATAATAAGCTTTCAGAAAAACAAATGTCTTCTGATGCCAATTTTACCAATTTTTCATATTCTATAATGTTGAAATAGCAAATTTTCTTTTTGAGCAATGTTTTGTTTTTATAATCTCTGGACGCTGTATTTTCTGTTTCCACAGAATCTTTACAGGACTGTGAACATCTGGAAGTCACTAGACATGCTGGTAGCCATAAAAATCAACAATTACTACACAGTCATAAAAACACTCAAGCATTGGCACCCCATAAATCCCTAGCCATGATCCATCCCTCCCAGTACAAAACCATACTGAAGAAAAATTTTGATGAGTACTAGGTAGACTTGAAGAGTACTGGGTAGACGGTCATCATTCCAAATACTTTTTTTTCATGAAATTTTGGTTTTACTTTTATTCTTATAATTGCCTACATTATAAAATTCATCAAATATCACAAAAACAACCAATTTATTTTTCCTTTATTTATACAAAATCTATTTTTCTAAATCAAATTATTTAAACTCAATTTCTGCAAATAATATTTCTATATTTAAATGTGGCCAAGTGATTGGCAAAAGAACAGTCACTACCAATTTTCAAGTCTTGGCCAGACCCACTAGAACCCTCGACCTCCCACATATGAATTTTTATGATAGTATTGTAGTTAAAATTTTAATATCAGACTGTTTTCACTTTAGGACTTATTTAGGACTTCACAATAAATCAAAGACAATGCTTATCAGTGTTTTCTTGCCAACTTTAATAAAGAAATTCTTATAGTTTTATTTAAGTTATATAGTTATATTATATATGGACACTCACAGAAGAGACTGGACATTATACTAGTGTTTAAATAATTACAATATATTATATGAGTTAAAAGTTATATAAGAAATAAATTATGTATTAAGATGAGCTACAGTTGTGAAAGACATTTGAACTGTTAATTTAATATCTTCTATTGCTTCAAATATCATGATTTGTATATTTTTAATTTGGTCAAATTTAGTAGAATAATTGATGTAAATTTTATAAGTCAAATGTTTATAGTTTAAGAATAATAGGTAAAAAGGTTTATGGCAAGAAACACAGTATAATTTCATTAATGTACATTTATTTGAATTAACCACCAATTTATAAAATGTCTTCTATGAGGTCCGCTCAAATTCTTTATATTTGGAGTGAGAGTTAAAAAGAACACACAAGACATATACAGATAGTAAGATCATTCTGTAACATCATGGGCTGTAACATCTGCCAAGTAATAAATCAGCATTAAAGAAAATTAAGAAGTTTGCATGGTCATTCAATAACAACAGAATACCCCTACAAAAACAGAGTAATCTGATGTGTGAATTGTCTAATTTCACCTACCCACCCTCCCACCAGAGTACTATAACTGGGTCTCATTTGGAGACTAATAAACTTCCATAATAAAACAAACATGTAATATAAAATAAATAAAAATAGCAAGTACTTGTTATAATTATTTACCAATCATTTTATGGTCACTTTGACCAATGGTCAAGAAGTTAGTAGTAATTTGTAAGTAAAGGTCAATTGGTCATGTAAACAATCTGTGTAATAAATGATCCCTTTATATCTCTTTGTTTACATAAAGCAATCAGATACATAACAGGGAGAATCCATTATCTTTATACGGTTATTAACCTTGCCGCGACTTCACAAATTTACAAGACACCACATAATAAAATAATAAACTGCCCATCGGAATGCTACAACTGTACAAGCAAGCTATGTACAAATTACCGATATTATTTATTTTATTGTTTTGTTTTTTCGTATCACAGCTGCCAATTAGTACAACAGCAGCTTACTAACTAAGTTTGTTACCCAGTTTGGACAGATCTGAATATTTTTCAGTTTACTTTCTAAAGGGCAGTAATTTGTGTTTATTTTTTCAGGGTACTCTGGTTTCCTCCATTATTTTAAGTCCTAACTGCCTAGATATTGACTGAGGCTCAAACTCTTATTACACCACACCACTCCAAACGATTTCATAGGCTGAAACATGACTGCTTTAGCTTTCTCGGTTTACTAAATCTCAGGTTGTCAATTTTGGCACTTTTTATGGATTTGATATCAGACATGGAAATAGTGTTTACTGGTATTAGCAGGGGAAAATATGTACTGCAATACTGGTTTTCTACAAAATGCTTTGGTCAGAATGGTTAAAAAATTCCTGGGGATGTTTTAATTCTAATTTTATTAATTTGCCTTTCAACAACACACCCCAAAAGCTTTCAGTAGTACAATGCTTTAAAATCCTCAAATCCTTTCAATCTAAGCTTAAAAGATCCAGTCAAAGAAGTTGTTAAATTCATTCGCAATTAATATCTTGCCCCCCCCCCCCCCCCCTCCAACGTCTGCCAAATTCAACAATTTGTTATATTTGATGGATTTATATACCTACAGACATATTTAAGCAATGTTTAACAACCATTAAGGATCCAGCAACTAAATGGCTGTTTCAAACATCTAAATAACCCAGACCTGTTTATATTCTTCATCATAATAATGTTTATCATTATAGGCAGATAAATGGCCTAAATAGCACATGGTCTTAACATTAATTGTTTATATTAATGATATGTATATTATGGCCTATACATATGTTATCCTTAAACATTAGCTAATTGACCTTAATGACCACTGGTCAAAGGTTTCTTCATGTTCTCATAAAATTTTTATTTGAGTTACAGGTATATGGAAATAACCAAGACTTGAAAAAAGCAAAAACAACCAAGAACAAAAAACAGTCAATATTGCTATTATGACAATATGAGAGAGAGAGAGAGAGAGAGAGAGAGAGAGAGAGAGAAAAGAAGGAAAAAAAAAAAGTCTTAACAAACAGGATCAAATGAAAACCTAAATGAAATACACATTATGCTAATCTATTTTTAAACTCTCAAATTTTGGAAATGCATAAGACACAAAGCTAAACTGGAAACTTGTCTCAATTTGCAGGGATCAGTTTATGGTGATTTTAAAGTCTGTATCAAAGTTTTTTTTTTAAACTTATATCAAGACATTGCCAGCCATATTGTAATAAAACTAGCCTACCCCCCCCCCAAAAAAAAAGTAAATAAATAAATAAATAAATAAATAAATAAATAAATAAACTTTTTAAACCGTGTCTATGAAAAATGTTTTAACAAAAAAAAAATAAAAACAAACTATAAATAAAAAAATAAATATATAACATTAAAAAAAATTAAAAAACAGAAAAGTAGAAAGTTAATGTCACAATGTATTTTATTATACCCCTAGAGGTATAAATAACGTCTTGGGTTTGGCGCGGCTGGCCCACACACAAAAAAAAAACTCTTAAAAACACAGGTTAAGTACGTTGTTACAATATTGACTATGTAATGCCCATTATTTAACTTTAGGCAATTTCTGCTTCAAATGTAAACACATTAAAAAATATAGAAATGATGTTTTAAGGCTTATTTAAGTGGTAAAAGTCTATTAAAGTATTCTAGTGACATGTAAAAAGAAAGTTAGGTAAAAAATCAACAAACATTGAGAAATATTTAGTGTATGTCAATATTTTTATTTTCAAGTAAGATTTTTCAATACCAATTTGTACAAAAAAGTCTTCAGTCCAAAAAATGTCATAGATTACTATTATCGTAGTTTATTTTATATTGAAAAGAAAAGTCGCAAATCCACAATCCCACAATGCTATATAAACTTGGGTCTATAATACTTGGTATTGTGTTAACCAGTAGCTGTTGGTCTATAGGGACAAAGCCAAAATTCTCCCATCTGAGGTCCATCAATGATTTGACACCTTGAGCAAAAACATAAAAATATTGTGCCAATCATGCCAAACCAATAATTACATTTTTATCAATCAACGATATAATCATATAATCTTTTTTTTTTTAACTTTTTGTTTTCATTTTTTTAAAAAAAATTTCCATTAATTATTTGATATTGTTGTTGAAACTGACATTTAACTATTAAACTGGATTAACAATCCTTATTACACATTACTAAAATACCATTACAAAGGAAATTTCCACTTAAATTTCAGAATTCCGCATACGTTATTAGTTTCTAATGCAATTTTTCAACATCGTTAATGACTCTTTGAAGGACCTTTGATCATTTTTTAACTGTCGAGTTAATGCCTTATATAATAAGATCATATCATGAAAATTAATCTTCTACATCGAATAAAAAAAACGACAAAAAACAGACGTCAGCTAGCATGCTCGGCAAAAAATTGTAAATAACAACAATTATTTGTCAATAAATAATGATTAGTCTGCAGTTATTGCCAAGGAAATGAGAATTTATCAAGACGTAAAAATGTAATTCTTACCGATAATAAAAACTAACAATTTTCTTGATTACCAAACTGGCTTTTAAAGTCAAAATATACACTGTATCAGAATTTAAAGTTATTGCATCGTATAATCTGAATTTATGTAGCATTTAAAATTGGATAAAAGTAACAATTCGCTGTAGATCAAAAAAGGCTAGACAAATAAATTTTCTGTTTCTTTGGTTTGGTTCTTAAGTTTTGTAAATTAAAAGGCAATGATGCTATTGCAAGAAACATATATTTGTTATTCTTGGCCTAAATCTGAAAAGAAGTATAAAACCTGTGTGGTATTTCTATCATTTTTTTTTAAATTTCCACCAATCAAAATTGTTATTACATTGTTTGATTTCACTTCCAAATTACCCACAATTCTCAGTCAATTAAATATATTGATTACACCAGCCATTATATAAGAAATTCTAAACACAATTAGCAACTGAACCTTGCCACAAAATCAATGGGGGATGTGTCAGAAACATAAATTGGATATCATTTTTTACATCTCCAGGTGTGAAATTCATGGATACTGTTTCACAAACCTCCATATTTCAAAACAACAGATGTTTCTGATTGGACTTTTCTTATGAGCGGAAACATCCATGAAGCTTTTTTTCCCTGCAGTCAATAACAGCTAAAAATTGCTTGTAAATATAAATGGATCAGTATTATTACAAATAATACATTATTTATTTATCTTTTTTGTGTGTGTGCGTGTCAACAAAATGATTTTTTTTAAATATAACATCAAATCAATTATAGTTTTTTCACTATTCTAAATGATCAAAATAAATCTCTTATGTGACACAAAAAAAACTGAAATGAGAAACTTCTCTTTGCAAAATTACACACCAATTTTATTTGTCTATTTATTTATTTATTTTCTTAAAATGTAACACTATTTGAAAAAAAAAATTTCTGGAACTTTACTATCTATTAATTGGTAAGCACTGCATGAATATTATGACTGAATATACAATGTGTCACTGCGACTAGAAATTAGGATTTCTGCAACTGTTTTGGTCATTAAGGTCCCCTCAATGATAACTTTACCATATAGACCAGAATGTAACGCCATTTTCTTGCTTATTACAATCTATCCAATAAAACAATTGCTAAGTAAGTGAAAGAGACACAAAGATATTCTTTTGATATTCAATTGCACATGCAGCCATTGTTAAGCATTGAAGTGACCTAGACCACCCAAAAATAATCTGAATCCCTGAGATGTCTTGTATTTTATGAGCCATGAATTCCAAAAAAACCTGACAAATTGTAAAATGAACTGAGCACAGAATGACAGACAATGCCATTACTGTGTTCAACATCGGGGAAGAACTTAAAAACATCTTCTTTGCAAAAACATAAGACACAAACTGAAAAGAAAACGAAACCATCTGTTCGCTGGAAAGATCTCTAATTACATTTTCACAAATTCATATTTATTTGGAGCACTTTTTGATAACCCTGTCAAACACATTTTACTGATTTCAAATATGTTACTGTTTTAACCTCTCGGCAGACTTAAATTTGTACCGTGCGTTAAACTCGCCATAAACTCAATGAGTACATCTTGTGTCGAACTTAATAAGCATCAATGGTTGCAGCTTCTTTTAATTTTTAATCCATTTGATATAATTTCAGACTTAACTTGTATATATAACAAGCAGTTGGATCTTAGGTACTCCGATAATAGAAAACAGAATGATTTTATTCCCCATCAAAGGATCTGCGAAGAAAAAAGTATCAACAAGAAATTAGTAGTACAGCCATTAGAATGGGCGGAGCTTTTCGCTTATGAAAATTTTAAGTATGAAATGTATTAAAGATAATATTTATATAGCAGGGGAGGAGTTATAGGCGGAGTACATCTTGTTTTGATTCAAAATTCATCTCTTTGTTTTTGTATTGTGGTTACTATGGAAAATAAGCTAAATATTCTTAAACAAAGGAATGACAAAGAGTTATGTTATTCACCAGGCAAAATTCTTCACTTATAATAATAATAATAATAATAATAATAATTTTATTGGAATACTACATAATCACATATGTAGTAAAAATTCAACTATAAGCATATCATGTCATGTCACATCTGGGAAGGTAGGGAAAACAAGAGTGCCGAAGGTAAACAAGCAATCCTCAGTAAGTCAATTGACAAATGCAAACATTCTCACACATGTATCTATCTAAACTGGGATTTTAACCAAACCGATGCAAGGTGCTGTAAACCACAATTTTAACAATTTGAGGTCCCTTCTCAAATAAAAGAAATAACAACACTTGATCAGATTGGGTAAGGACATAGGTGGTGGGGTAGAAGTTTCTGCAGCATCAAAATGCTTCAGAGACAACAAGTAACCGATACAATTGATCCAATAAAACAGCTTCCAAAACTCAATTTTTAATTTTTTTTTTACCCAAATTTGTTCAAATTTTTTTTAGATAAGTGGATAAATGCAAAATTTCAAAATTGTAATCTTTATTTCAATACATGTATCATTTTTCTCAAACATATCGTATTCTAAAATCAACATTGCGATTAGAGTTCTAAATAAAATATAATGCCAAGTTACTTAAAATTTCACAATTTTTATTTTCTTTAAATTTTCGGTCTGTTATTTTTACCACACACTATGTGTTATTATATATCCCCTTACCAAAACCCAATATATCATTTTAATATCAGAAATGTACTGAAATGTACTGGGAATTCATTGGTTTCAGCATATAAACAGTATATATCTGGTATATAAACAGTATGTACTGTTTATACGTCAAATTGGAACCGTGCTGGATATATGCTGTAAAGAAGTTAACAGCATAGAACCAGCACATTTATTTACTGGTGATATTACAAGCACAGAAACAGTACAGAAAAGTATATACCAATATATCGTTAATGTACCAACAAAAATAAAGTCAAATAAGATAAGATGTTGGTACATTTTTGATATATCAGAACATGCCATCTTTAATACTTGATTTTATGCTAGCTGTTCTAATATATCAAAAACGTACCAACATCTTATTTGACTTTATTTTCGTTAATTGGTACATTTGTGATATTTTTGAACTATTAAGTCCATCATCTTATTCTGTTGGTACATTTTTGATACGTCAGCAAAAATAAAATCAAAGACAAGATAGGCTAGTGGAAATATATCAAAATTGTACCAAAAATAAAATAAATGATATGGTGTTGATATATCAAAGATATAACAAATATATGCAGAAAATATGTGACAAAAAAAGTATATCAGAAATGTACCAAATGCTTTCAAATATATATGAACAAGAAGTTCCATGAAATTATATGTCTCACCAGCAAACTTTGCAAAAATAAGTCAAAAAATAAGTCAATATATAAACATTTAATCTGACACCAACAACAAATGGATATGGACATAAATATTTGCTTTAATTTGTTTTAGATCTTCTTTTTCCAAGCGACTTTCGCCGCTGTTCACAGCAATGAGCCGTGATCTTACTCCTCATGGCTGTTCTTAAATCTGCTGCAGTAGTAATCTTGTCGGACAGCAGACAATATCCTAAATATAAAAAAAGACATATAGGTTTAATATAGCAAGTGGTGTTCACCTACCACATAAGGTTCGACTCCTGGTCGGACCCACATGTGGGAAAGAGGTTTTTTTCCTTGCCGTTGGCCCTTACTGGTTGGCTCAGCATCAGTAAAATGCGACCGAGTGTCGGCGAGTGACCTGCTGCAGTGTTAATCTGCAACATTGTATGTCAGTGAAATAGCACCATAAAAAGTCGCCATCAGTGCACACTAGTACAAGGCAGATCATAAATACACACACTCATGCACCGCATGAAATTGTGTAATGATTAATCCTTAGGGATTATAAAAATTGTTGATCATCATGAATAGCTGAAAGATTGCTAATGCAACGTAAAACACCATTCACCCTTATCTTCACCTACCACATAGACATATTGTAAAAACAATCCTGACCATTTTATCATATAATCTATGTTGAAAGAAATTGTTACACATTGACCCGTTTTCGAAAGGTCAGAAGTCAGACAAATTTTTTTAAGCACATGTACTTGCCATAAGATCAATTAGTATGTGGTTAAAAATAAATTACATGCAAGATACAATTATCCCAACTTCAAATTACAATTTGACACGAGGTAGCAAAAGGTTGCTGTTGGTAACATCCAACTTTTTGCAATGTTTGTTCATACTTTATATACCAGGAAGTTGTAAACATGCATTATGAGAATAACAGAAGTTACAGAACCTATTAAGATCTGGAATATCACTTACCAATGATGGCATCTATAATGTCACTGTTGCAACCAGGCTTGCTGTTGGCCCCTGTTAAGTTGCCAGCATGGATCAGTTCTGCTGACGTGTAAAAACATGACAACAGAAACCGACACCTTTTCTTGCCATTTTCTTTTCTGTCAGCCTCCCTCAAATGCTTGGGGTATAAATATACCCCAGATTGAGGAACAAGTTCTACCATCTGTAATTAAAATTATTAATGATAATGTAAAATATTGAAGAAGGTGCATTGGATGGTTGTGTGATAAAATGAAGATGTTGGATGGTTATGCAATACATTTGAACTACAAAATTATACCTTTTTACACCCCTGTATTAATAGATTGGGCGGCATAACGTTTTTGTCTTGTCAGTGTGTTTCTAGCAATAACATTGGACATAACTTTGGAATGCATGAATGGAATTTTATATAACTTGCCACTAGTTTTCAATGTGTAAAGAAGAATTCATGCATTTCATTTTCGACCTTGTCGAATCAAGGTCATCACACTTGAAGGTCAAAGATTGACATGAATTGACTCAGTAGCTGGTAAACTGTTGTATCAGTTAAGATTTCCAATCAAATTTTTTAGACTTTGAAATACACTTGGGAATTAATTGGAAATAAAAAATAAACAGTATGTTTCAACTATAGCATATTAAATAATAGACATAAAATGTTTAAAATTGGGGTTTAATGTCCTAATTTAGAATATTTCACTTATATCAATATCATAGGTTAACTTACTAGGTAGGGATCAGAAACATTCAATGAAGATTTTATCAATTACTTACATTATGCCTTTGTGCAATTTCACTCACAACAATACCAGGCCTAGGTTTTGGTTCATCATCTGTATTAGTATTGACTGCATGTCTAGACTGAAGCATTGCTGTGGAAAAAATATTGGCTCTTAATGCATAAACACTTTATTGGGCTTCGGCCAAAATAAATTATTACCTAGATTATTTTTCAAAATAAATTAACACCTAGAATTTTTTTTCAAAATGGTTGGGGTGGCAGATGTTATTTTTTAAAATCTTTTTGAATATCCCTGATTTTACAGGTGTGGGTGAATGTTGTATTTTGTTGCATCAGAATCTTTCAGCTATTCATGATGATCAACAATTTTTATAATCCCTAAGGATTAATCATTACACAATTTCATGCGGTGCCTGAGTGTGTGCGAGTAGTTATGATCTGCCTTGTACTAGTGTGTACTGATGGCGACTTTTA
This sequence comes from Tegillarca granosa, assembly GCA_029721355.1. Classification (NCBI taxonomy): domain Eukaryota; kingdom Metazoa; phylum Mollusca; class Bivalvia; order Arcoida; family Arcidae; genus Tegillarca; species Tegillarca granosa. The sequence continues at coordinate 552,690 of JARBDR010000915.1, read as the reverse complement.
TGGTAACAGTTCACTGACACTCATACAAATTGGTTTAAATAACCTACATATGAAGTTGTTGTAATGCTTTTTTACGTCACATCAGCAATTTTTCAGCTATTTGCGACAAAAGCAAGTTTTTATTTTAAACAGATACTCAAGTTCATGTGGTGCGCTGTAGTGAATGTGATTTTGTGTGTATATTTTGTGGTCTGCTTTGTACTCCGTGCACTCAGGGCAACCTTAAGGTGCTAGTTCACTGGAACAGTAGTTGCAGACTAACATACTATTCCACCTGGTCCATTATACTGACAAAGGGTAAGCCAGTTGTTTTCTCTATCCTCTATATGTCAAGCACCAGATGAGGAAGCAGAAAACTGTGAATTTTAATCTCTTTCCTTTGACGTGGCCGGAGCTCAAGCCCACTACCTCCCGTTCCTGAGACGGATGCTCTACCACTAGACCATCGGGGCGGTCACCTACAGATGAAGAAACTGGCATTTTATGCCCTAAAAAAATATTGTGGGGTATTAGTTTTGTTTGTGTTGTCTATCTGTCATATTGTGCCCACTCTGTATATCCTACATTCCTTGATAGAATTTGAAGAAACTTAAAATGCACCATATCACATGCATCAAAAGTATGTCATGAACCACAATTAGATAGAATTAGATATGTAGGTCAAAGTCACAAGTTCAAATCTTAGATTTTTCAGAAACATTTGTTATTACCAATCTACAGCTCTTGTTCTGCATACTACATTGAAACAAATGTGTTTTCATTTGTCTTTGTTATTCTGCTCTTAAAACTGAGTCTACCAGAAAATGAATCAAAGATTTTTCTTGCTAATATAAACAGAAGCCCATTGGCCTTCAATATCTGACTACTCACTCTGCAGTTGCTGCAGTTCTTCTCTGCACTCCTGCAACTCCTCCCGAAGTGCGATGCAATTTGTGCAAACAGATTTTGCATGATTTCCTCTAGGACATTTCATTGCCACAGTGGGCCTTTCATGAGGGATATCAATGATTTCCTCTATAATGTCACAATCAAAATTCTGCTACAATATAAAAAAGAATATTGCATTATATGATATCAAGTATCCATAATATTTATACTTTATACAAGTATGACTGAAATAAAGATTACATCCTAGAATAGCTTCATTATATTCTTGTCTTCAAAGAAATTGTTTTGTATTTTTCCCAGTATATCTCTACTATTGGACTAATTAACCTTGGAGGCAAATGTTGTCAGGTCTAAATTTTCCACTTATTGAAATTAATTTTGCTCATTTTGAGTAAATTTAGCTGGATTTGGTATTAAATTTGTTTTTAAACTTTTATGTAAACCCTTTTTTATACCTTTGGATTCCAATGTCTTTGTTCCAAGCACTACTGGTGAGGAACAAACATCTATTGAACATGTACTTATACATGTATAACTAATAATTACCTCATGATCAGTAACTGTATCCATATCTAGATATGTATTTTGGGACTCTAAAGCAAAGTTCTCCAGTTGTTGCAAGTATACTCTGTTGGCAGCCAGTGCTGTAGCTTTTTCTTCTTCCCTTGCAGCCTTTTTCTTTAATTCTTCCTCCTTCTTTGCTTCTTTTTCCTTTTTAGTTTTTTCTCTTTCAATTTTTTTGGATTCAGCTGTGACTATTAAAGTAAAGTAGAACTACATTTGTACACTGTTGCTTCATTTTTATGTACTGAGTATTAATATCAATATAGTGCATAATGAACATTATCAGTAGAAAAAAAACTTAGGACATCTGAAATTAATTCAATTTACAGATGGGACGTCACCCCATTTTTTAAGATATAATCAGCCTCAGCAATTCAATTTTTTTACACTTGAATTCTCTGCTGATAAATACGGTTGGGACAAATCAGGATTGTTTGGAATTGATTTGAATTGTAATACCTCTGGTTTGATTTTTTTTTTTTTTTTTTTTTTGCATCTATTCAATTTGACAATTTTTGCACAGTACATAACAACAGTAATGAAGTACATGTACAAAACCTTTATTTAAGGTATTAAAAACAAACTTGTGTATTCATTGTACTGACTATCTTAGTAACCAACTAAAATTTTCCCACACTTGAGAGTGTTTAGCAGAGTGCCAACATCTGGTTGTTTTGTTAATTGCTAGACCAACAGTCAGAACTGATTTCCGAAAATCTCGATTCAAGATCTGATTTGTGGTGTATGTACCATTTCCTGTTCACACACCACCAATGATAATGAATGGTGTAAAAATTTATATACTGTAGATCACTTTCATTTTTTTTCCAATTAATTTTTGCATATAAAATCTCTCCAGTATTATTATTTTATATTTAATTGCCTTACCAATGCAGACTCAAATATTTGTAAATAAAGCCATGATAGCCACAGTCTGAAATTTGGTATTCTGGAAAACATTGATATCGGCCTGGCAGTGCAGTTTTCCATACTTTTTTTTTTTAATAATTGGTAAACAATACTCATATTTAATCTAGATATAAATTCATAATGTATTCAAAATAAGATAATATGTAATTAAGTTTTAAAAAATAAATGAAAAAATTAAAATCAAAACACTTCAAGGAAAACTAGTAGAAATATCAAAAACTTAAAATATGGCTGGAATAAAAAGGAGAGTTTAGAGGAATTTTAAGTTCCTGGGGGTGATCGCCTAAAATAACACCAGTTTCTGTAAATAATTTCTTTCCAACTGAAAATAGCTCATAATATTTGCATAAATAGCAACCTTTCACCATGCTGAAATACAGTCAAGGGTATAACTCTTCATATTTATTTCCATCAAAAAATCTTTGGTCAACAAGTCTTTTCCTCTTTAGATGTGGTTCATATTCATCATCAGATTCTCAAGAATCACTGTTACGTCACTGTCTGGATCCTTAGACCCACGGATGGCTTATGGGCACATGGTTCTATTTCTGCAGTTGTAGTACTACTACTGCCTTGGGAATTCTTTACTGCATAATTGGGAAAAATGCATGATTTTCTGCATTGGGATTGGGTCCCTTTACTGGACCCTGTGGATACCCAGGAAAATCCCTACAATAATACTGCACATCATTACTGATCCATGCGATATTTTATATGCCACGATGACCAGCAAATACTTAATTAAAATTACTAATACATTTAAACTTTGTACCCTGCTGTTTTGTCCAATGAAAGATACTGTAAAAATTTGGATCAGATTGTATGTAAATGTATAAAACAAAATCATTTAACTCACCTTTTTTTGAAACCGGGTTTTCTTTATTTGAAACCTGGTTTTCTTTATTTGAAACCTGGTTTTCTTTAAAGTGGACATTTTTATCAGCTGGAAAATATAAAAATTACTGATGAACCAGAATGATTTCTTATATTTGTAAAGCAAGCTGCTCAAAAATAAACTGATAACTCAAGGATATTGTAAGCCTAGCTTATTAAATTAAGCCATAAAAATATTTTATGACCATAGATGGGCCAGTGATCCCATTATATATTATATAAGACTGATTCAAAAATTATTTACCGGTAGATCAACAATTTTTCCACAATTAAAAATCACACCATTAGTGTAATGCAGCTTAAACACATGGAATAGAGTTCTCAACATGCAATCCCAGATTCCATTGTAGGAACATTCAGAACACGGGTCCTGTAAATGTGTAGCAGACATGAGTTAGTCGGATTATTTATTGTTGAATTTGTAGATATAAGAGCATGATTTATCACCAGTTGATAGGTCCAGATCTTTTATCCTTGTGGATATTGTACTCGCTTACCATCAAGATGACTAGGGTTTGATTCTAAGCCAGGGCACTCCGAGGAGAATGTGTTTTTATTTTGGTGTTGTCTCTCTTGTGTTACAAATGCATATATATAATTTTATGTAAATATGTGCATAGATCTAGAGCTCTGGTTAAAACTGGAAATAAAAAAGTACATACCTCTTTCATCTAAATGATCAGCATCAATTCCTGCTCCCTTTAATGCTGCTCTCAGTGTCCCATGTTTTTCTAACAACTCGCAAACATTAACCCCTGTACAAGTCAACTTCTTCTTGTCATCTGTATATAATTATTAATTTATACAGTATTAATTTAGTTCGCCATATGCACATTTCAAAAAACAATTTCTCATTGATCAGTGACGCTTGTATCCAAATAGCAGGAAAGCTAATATAAACAAAATAATCTTGAAAATACCCTAAAGTTCCATATAGCCCCATTTCACACATTGTTATGAAATCATGCCGATTTGTTACTTCACTATTTTCGAAATGAAACAATATTAAGTTAGATTACCCAATTAAACAAAGTGATAAACAACCCAAAATAACCAGACGGAAGCGAGTAAAAATAGAAGGGACGAAAATGGAGAGAAGTATATCCCGTTTCACAGTATCCTGTTTCATGCAGTTAGTTTGATAATCTAATTTTATCTTTTAAATACAATCGAAAGTGTCAAATTAAATACAAACGTGACTCTCTTAGACTGATACAACATATTGTATATTTCAATTTATTACTCACCTGACTTTTCCACGATCAAGCCGGGGTAATTACTGCCTTTGAATTTGGCCATGACAAATTCCACCCCATAATCCTCATACTCTTTCCTCGGAGAAGTGATAGTGCCAATAGACTGAACTGACCAATTAGCATTTTCCTCGTGCCAAAATACGAGTATATGCGACATTGTTGCGTTTGAAATTTTAAATTTTTTAGAAGTGTTGTTGATTTTGAATATTCACCGCCAAATATACTGTAAATATGTACGGGGGTTTCACTATTGAATGCAGGGGTAAAGCTAATCGCAATCGATTAAATGTTTGATCTTATAGACGCCAGGCCACTTAAACATACAAACACAAATGTGATGTTGAATAATAAAAATGGCAGACGGCGGTTCTTTTAAAGGATATAAACAATATTTGTCAACACCGACGCATAAAATACCGAAAGTTACTGCTTGGAGACGTAGAAAAAGGGGATTAAATTTTGAAAACGACGAGGACACTGCGCTAAACCAACAGACAGACAACAATCCTGCATTTGCAGAGTCAATACACGAAATTTATCAACACGAGAGATTTGTCTTTGGAAATCAAAATGCCGACAATACAACTGACTTGGTCGACGACTTATTTCCATTGCCTAACGATTCTGGTGAACCAGCTCTTGATGCCGAAAACCAGACAGAGACGAAAGAGTACTATGCTGACGACGACCCTCACGAGTTTGAGCATGAGACCGGACAATGTCATGAACAGAAAATAGGTTGGTTTGTTCTACGAGTCTCTCTCTCTCTCTCTCTCTCTCTCTCTCTCTCTCTCTCTCTCTCACACACACACACACACACACACACACACGTGTGTGTTTGGTAGACTTTTTCAAATTCCGATAGTCATTTTCCAAAATTCTTTTTTGCATTCCTTGTTATACATAATTTTATTTTACAAAGGTCAGATAATTAATATTATTGATATAATAATAATTCACTCTTGTAGGGGTGCATCTAATTCATGCCCAGAGCTATTTCAAGCGCCCAGAAAGTTTCTATGCTTTTTAGAACTATGAAACTTCGTAATATGAATTAAAATGATATGAATCAGGAAAGTCTAAGAATAAGTCTGGGCATGAATTAGACGTACAGCTCTTGTAGTCGTATTTGGCAGTCGTAGCACAAGTGACACTTATAGTCACCCATTAAACTGCAAGTGGGCGCTGACCATGAACTCAAACCCTGAACTAAAACTTGGAAATATGTACTAATGTAGTTTCTATGTTTGAAAAAGGAAAATAATATATCGAGATGCACTTAAGATAATATTGCAAAAAAAAAAAAAAAAAAAAAAAAAAAAATAAATAAATAAATTAATTAATTAATTAATTAAAAAAAAAAACACAAGTGTTATCTGCTGTGACCTTTGTCCTTGGTCACCATTTTCAATCTTTTTAGTAATGAATATTGGAAATTGCTAAAAATATTTTTTTTTTTACAATTTACATAGTTTTTAATTGGGGGGGGGGGGGGGGGGGTTCAAAAGGAAATCTTGCCTGGATATTTTTTTTAAGTTTTAGAGACTGAACTTAATTATCTTTTGCATTGAGTGGTATATATTGTAATTTTATTTGTAGATAACGAGATGGGTGGATTGGATTCCGAGCCATTATATCCAGGATCACGTCTAACTGTTTCTGTCAGCATGCTGCTCATAATGTCATTTGCAATGAGGCATGGATTAAGTGGTCAAGCTCTTGCTGATTTATTGGTGTTGATTGAACTTCACTGTGTTATTCCAAATGTGTTCAGGAAAACAGTTCAGATGTTTACCAGCTATTTTCGTGATCTTGGATCGCCAATTGAATACCATTATTACTGCTGTACTTGTTTAACTTACATTGGTCTCAATAAATCAAGTTGCCCTTGCTGTAAAAACTTGTCCGAAAGCAGAAAAAGCATTTCATACTTCATAATCATTCCAATAATTTATCAGTTGCAGTCTTTGCTTTCAGGTAGGTACAAACTGAAATCCAAACATTACTAGAGTTGCTGTGATAGCAATACTAACATATCATGAAACAAATATGATACATATTATATCATGACTTGAGTGTATTGTTGCAGTTCTACCTACTTTTGCATGGATCAATTCAACTAAAACTTTATAAATTAACCATGTGATCAGCTATCTGATAGTATTCCATGATACAAGTTTGCTTGTAAGTTATAATGTTTCATGTGCACACACACACATGTACACACATACACTATTAAACTCTGGGACCCAACAAATATAGATGGGTTTAGTCCCGATTTTTATTCCTTTCATCCCAAATCATCTTTAATATTAATACCATTATTAAATTAATACAAATATACAGTACTGTAGATTTGGGCTGTTATTCCTCTTCTCATTGTGAGTTGCTAAACATGTACATTTTATATGTTTAGAAATAAGATAATAAATTTTCTTAAAAATAATGGATCTAACTGAAATATTGCTTAAACAGTAACATTGTAATATTCTTATTGTCTTGCTAGAAGGTTCAGATTTTAAGCCAAACTTGTCGGATGTTGAAACTAAAACTATATTAAAATTTATTGCATATACTTTTATAATTTGTTGATGATTTTTGTTCATTGCAGACAAAAAACTTGTGGAAAGAATAATATGCTATAAAAGGAAATGGTCAAACAAAACAAGCAACAGCATTGGTGATGTTTTAGATGGACAACTCTATAAAGAATACTTCTCTAAAAATGGATATTTTACAACCTGCAATCCTTCCTGTGACAACGAGTTGCACATCTCTTTTCAAGTAAATACAGATGGCGTATCAATCTTTAGATCATCAAACTTCAGCATTTGGCCAGTTTATCTTATAGTCAATGAAATCCCACCAGATGAAAGGTAAATAGGTTTATTTAAATGCTCGTTGATTGTAAAATAAGAGGGATGGTTAGGCCCCTACAAAAGTACTTAAACCACACCACTGGTTTTTCCATTATGTTCGGTGCCCATCCACAGTTGGGAGTTTTATAATTTGTGGTTCCTATATGTGTTAATGTCTTGTGCTTGTGCTTGTTTGGTTTTTTTTTTTTTTTTTTTTTTTTTTTTTTTTTTTTTTTTTTTTTTTTTTTGGTGGCTCTAGCTGTTTTCAAGTGCATTTATTTCAGCTACAACTTTCCTTTCAATTTTATTCAAATCGGAATACATGAGAAAATCATCAGTATTCATCTTTGTAATACTGTAAAATCACAAATTGTAATGTTTAAATCACAAATTATAATTTTAAATTTCGTTTTTTTTGTTTTTTTTTTTTTTTTGTTTTTTTTTTTGTTAGTCACATTCACAAATATTAATGCCATTTGAACATTATATTTCCATACACTTGCAGATGAAGAGTTTTCTAATACAAAATTATGCCCATGAACAAAATATTTTAATGAAAACCACAAAATTTAATCCCACAAATATTAATGATTATACAGTAATTATCAATCATAAAGCTATGCAAAACAATTTGAAATAAATGGCTTCGAAATCAAAATCATACTGGGTTTCAAAAGTAATTAATTAAAGTAACATGAAATGTCCTAAACACATTACTTTGTCTAAAATGTTCAAAATTCTGCAAGTTAAACCTGATAATTGACCATGAATTGAACATAAGGCAAAGCAAATAAATTGCGATATGAGGATGATTTTTGGTACCTTTCTTCCAATTAATAAGATTTTCACAGGTAGAACAAACTCATTCCTTCAACTGTACTATGAATGAGATCCATTCATGTTCAATTAAAGATCAAACAAACAGTCAAATTTGATATACTATAGCATTTAAATTGTTCTCTAATTTTCACCATTTCAGGTTTTCTCGTGAATATAGGATATTTGCAGGTTTATGGTTTGGATACAGTAAACCAAGCTTTAAAACTTTTTTGAAGCCTTTGTCAGAAAGTCTCAAGATTATACAGGAAGAAGGTAATGTGGAAATGTGAATATTTATAAATATTGTTATAAGTCATAAATGACTAATTTACCTTTGAATGGGATGTAAAACTCAATTTTTTACTGTGAATCATTTAGGGAAGATAAATGTTCTGTGTTTGTCAAGTCACCGGCTGCTTAGCAAAAGAATAGTTACTTGACATGGGATCATTGAGTATTTGCAAAGAATGTAAGTACTCTCACAATTTAAACATAATTCTAAATGTTCGAAAAGTTGGAAATAAGAAGCTATCCCACATCATCAATTAATTCTGATGGTGGAAGAAAACAGGATTACCCAGACCTTCAGCAATGCAGAGTAAGCTAACAAACTTTCTGACACTAGGAATTGTCCAAAACTGGAATTTGAAATTGCATGAGACAGTTAATGTGATATTGGGCATTAATTTAGTATTTACACAAGTGTCAATGCCATTGATTTATATTACTGTTATTGAATGGTGCTTTATTTTGTGTTCCAGAGCTTGTACATTGAACCATTCACATTTCTTGTGTTATAATGGAATTTTAGTGAATTTTGTTATTGTTGGTGTGCATCTAGACACTAACATTTTAATGTAAACTTGATGTACTTGAAGTTGCTTGTTGAATAATTTTTTTCTGTATATTGACACTTTTTTAAAAAAAATTTTTCAGGATTTTGTATTCAAGAAGACTGCATCAGAGTGAAAGGGATACTTCTGAGTGGAGTCTTTGATTCTCCAGCAAGAAGCTTATTTCAAAATTTTGTACAGTTTAATGGTTTTTATGGTTGCCCATATTGTCTGAATCCAGGTGAAACCTACAAAACAAATGCTAAAGGATGTACTCATATCTATCCCTTTAACATGAAGTCAAAAACAGGAAGATATGTATTACGTACACACGATGACACTCTGAAAAATGCTAGACTTGCAGATAGCACCTGCTTAACAAAACCAAAAGTCATTCAAGGAGTCAAAGGATCTTCTTGGCCAATGTTTATTCCAAAGTTTGATATAATACGTGGAATTTCATTAGACTACATGCACTGTGTGTGCTTAGGTGTGATGAAAATGTTGATGTCCCTGTGGTTTGATAAAACATACAAACATGAATTTTACAATATATCTAACAAAACTGGTGAAGTTAATAACAGATTAATGAAGATAAAGCCTCCAAATATTATATCACGCTTACCCAGGCCACTGAGTGATCTATCTCATTACAAGGCAGCAGAACTGAAAAATTTCTTGCTATTTTATGGTGTACCATGCTTGTGGGGTATACTGTCCGAAGAAGCCTTTCAGCATTTTATTCTGTTAGTTGAGTCTGTTTACATTTTGCTTGGACAAAGTATTTCTGTGGATAATTTGGCAAAGGCACAAAAAATGTTAATACATTTTTGCTTGAATATTTCGCCCATTTATGGCAAGCGGTTCCAGACATCAAATGTACATCTTTTGCTGCATGCTGTTGAAAAAGTCAAAGATTTAGGACCACTTTGGTGTAACTCTTGTTTTTATTTTGAAGACTTTAATGGACAATTAAGAAAATTATTTCATGGAACACAAAAAATAGAAATGCAAATTTCTTTGGCTGTTTGTATAAACCAAAACATTCCAGGTTTGGCCAGGAAGTTGAATTATGGTACCTGTGAGTATGATTTTTATCAGAATTTAACTGGACGATCACTTGCATCTCCACAAGAGTACATAGACATTGGTATTGGTATACTTGGTCAGGTTATCCAAATAACACCAGATGAAAAAACTCTCATGGCTGTTGAAAAACATGTAGGAGAAGGCCAAGTGAAAAACTTTTGGAAATTTACACGAGCTCTTTTAAATGGAAAAGTTGTACACAGTGCACATTATCTACCTGTTACTAGAAGGAACAGTTTTACAGTTCAATTGAAGGATTCTTCGGAGATCTATGCACAAATTCAATTTTTTTTAAAACTTGAAATAAATTGTCCCAATGGTCTAGTTTGTTCTTCAAATTGTAGATGTCAAACATCAAAGTGTCTAGCTGTGATTAAATATTTGGACAAACTATCAGTTGAAGTTGTTAAAGACGAGTTTACAGGTGCAAGTTTACCTCATTTGGTGCCAGTCAGATTGAATACTGCAAATATCAATGTTTGCGACATTTTACAAATACAAAAAGTTTGTGTGATTATGAAATCAGCATCATGTGATTTTGTATCGGCTATGCCAAATGCGTTTGAAAAAGAGTAATTTCAGAACAAGTGGCGATTATTTGTTTACAAACCAAAGAATCAAATTCAGAAATATTGTAATTGTTACAAATAAATTGATATTTTTATGCCTTTGTATCAGTAGATCGGATGCCAATATACTGCTTTTGTCTTGTCTGTGTGTATGCCTTTCTGTGTAGAAACTTTAAAATTGGACACAACTTTGGAATGCATGGACTGATTTTGATATAACTTGTTACAAGGGTTCAATATGTAAAAAGGAGTTCATGTTTGCCATTTTCAACTATACTAGATCAAGGTCACAAATTTAGGTCAAATTTACTAACATATGCTGTCAGGGGCACTGTGTTTCACAAACACATCTTGTTAAATCGAGTTGTTATTCTATAGAAAAGGGACATTTAATTTCCTCTTTTATTTCTATTTGTTTGCTTTTACATTGATATTCTGAAACCATCAGTGTAGTGTAGGTGATTTGATGTGGTGTGTGTATTTTGTGGTCTGCTTTGTACTACCATGCACTCAGGGCAACTTTAAGGTGCTAGTTCACCGGAACAGTAGTTGCAGACTAACATACTATTCCACCCGGTCCATTATACTGACAACGGGTAAGCCAGTTGTTTTCTCTATCCCCTTAATGCTGAGCGCCAGGCAAGGAAGAAGAAAACTGCCAATTTTAATGCCTATCGTTTGGTGCGACTGGGACACTGACCCGAGACCTCCCGCATCACTAGACCACCTGGGTGGTCTGCGTAATCAATAAAATATCAATTGCAATTACAAAGTTGTAATTTCAAAAATGTTTCTAAGTCAGGAATTGGTATTTTCCCAGCACTTAAATTATATGTGAATAAATATTATCCCACTGTTAAGTTCAAATTTAGTATAAATCCAGTATAGCTGATATAAGCTTCAATGTATAAGTCAAATACCAGTACAAAAATGATACTTGTTTTTTTCTAAGTTTTATTTTTCTTGGTTTAATAAAGAAGATTAAAGTTAAGTCCAAATTCAGCATATAATTGATGCATAAAAATCATTCAGAGTTCAAATTCAGTACATTTCTGATACCAACTGGTATAAAATCAGTATATTAAATCTTGATACCAGTATATTTCAGTACACTGTATTGATATAGTCTGGAAAATTGGTATGTTTTTGATATATCATTTATGAGCAGAAATATTTTGGATATCGGTAACAGCACAAAAAAAATATATCAAAAACGTATACGGTTACATTTCAGTACATTTTTGATACTTGATCAGTATAAATCTGATATATTTTTTTAGACTAGAATTTGGTAAGGGATATTTACCCAGTTTTTCTATCCAGACTTATTTTAATTCCCAGAATGCCTTGAATATATGTTAGATATGTTTATAAAAAACCGGATTTTTATTTTTAATAATGAATGGGCTGATATTTTGGTTCAGAAGATTGAGTTTATTACACTATTATTTGTCAGTTTCAGATTTTATTTAATTTTTAGTGTCTTTAAGGTTTTGTTAAGATGCATGTAAATTAGATGTATTTATTTTGTAATTATTATTTTTGAAATGTAGATAAATAGTAAGATTAATTTGCATACTGAAGTTTTCATTTTAAAAATGTGATGAAGATTTTTTTCTCTGATTTTTTTTTCAGCCATGTGGGGTTGACTATGAATTAAAGACTTATGTAGCAGATAATTTGGATGAAAAACCACATAAAAGGTATAAATTAATTAAGATATTAATTATTTATCTTGTTAACAGGTGTCTTAAAATTTAATCTGAAAATTTAGATTATTATATTACAGAATTTAAATATTATTAAAACTTTACTATCATTGCAGCTAAGTCTTTTTCACTTATATAGGCAATTATCTCTAAAATGGTAGGGGAATGGAGAGCACAGAAAAAATTATAGACTTTTACAAGCAATAACAATTTTTACTTTCTCACACAATAGAAAAAAAATTAACTGGAATGTAAAACACAGTTGCATAACTCTTCTTTCAGAAAAAAACAAAATATGTATTAGAAAATAGATAATATTTTCTTCCTTATTAATTTGTCTTTTTATCCCAGACAGGTTATTTGAGGAGTAATGGTTTTTCTTTTCAATAAATAATTTTGACTTTTGTATCAGACAGGCAATTTTGAAAACAAATTACTATTTTATTTTTTTTTATACTTTTAAAGAAAAAACTGAAATAAACATTTTTGAGCTGTAAGCTAGGTTACATTGGTTAGTCATTCTTTTTTTATTTCCTTTTATTAATTATTATTATTATTATTATTATTATTTTTTTTTTTTTTTGGGGGGGGGGGTCAATACTGTCCATCCCATCATCCTTCTTTTTGTCTACTTCTTCATCTCATTTCTTGTTTAGTTACATTGGTTAGTTATTCTATGTTACCTTTTTAGCTCACCTGAGCCAAAGGCTCAAGCGAGCTTTTCTGATC